>JAKOGI010000307.1:658576-736076 GCA_029747015.1 Carnegiea gigantea | reverse complement strand
CCTCAACTTTGGGGTCAGGCCGACCGGGACGAAAGGGCCCTGACACATTGATTGGGTCCAATGTGCGTGCGTGTGTGTGTGTGTATGTATATGTACATGTGTGCGTGTGTGTGTGCGTGTGTGTACATATGTATGTATGTATATGCACACACACACGCACACACACATATACACACATATGCATACATACATACATACATACATACATATATATACACACACACATGTATGCATACATACATACATATATATATGTGTGTGTGTGTGTGTTTGTGCGTGTGTGTGTCAAAATATATATATATATATACATATATATATATATAATATATATATATATATATATATATATTATATATATACACATGTACATATACATACACACACACACAACACACACACACACACACACACACACACACATATATATATATACACACATATACGTATACATATATACACACACACACACACACACACACACACACACACACATATATATATACACACACACATATATATATATATACATACACACACACACACATATATATATACGTATGTATGTATGTATGTATGTATGTATGCACACATCTATGTATGTGTGTTTATACAAGCGTGCGCGCACACACACACACACACACATATATATATGATGAACTATTCCATGAGATGAATAGGTTGAGCAAACAAGGAGCTATCTATCTCTCCCTCAAAATTGATCATCAAACATTATTGTGATGATCGATGAAACTAAAATTACTAATCGGTAAATAAAATTAGAAGCAAAACAAACACTGTGATTCTTATTGAAAATAAAGATCAATTACAATCAAAATAGACATCACCTAACCATAATTGATTATATACATCATGATCAACACGCATATTTATAATGGCCACCATAGATGGATCAATTGTCCCTATTATAAATATGATCGTTGATCATGAAATACATCCGCATTCGTAGTTAGATGAGCTTTATTTGTTATAACTGAGCTTTTATTTTCATTAAAAATCATTATGTATGTTTTCATGTATGGTGTTTGCAGTGATCAATAGATATAGTTTTAGTAATCATTATAATTTTGTTTGTGGTTAATATACCTATTTTAGGTGACATTTTAGAAATATGTTCATTGACTTTTGAACTGTATCCTTAATTTGAGTTAGATGAGCTTTATTTGGTTGTATTTGGGCCTTTTGTTCACCAAAAATCATAATATATTTTTACTTATCACCTTAGTTAGTCATCAATATATTTGGTTTTAGTGCCCATGAGAATTATGTTTGATGATCAATTGATCTATTTATCATGATTATTAAAATTCCTTGTGTATGTTTTTACTTATAATTTTAGTTGGTGATAAGTATATCTTCCTGTAGTGATCATAGGAGTTATATTTGGTGATCATGTTTATATCATCCATACATAAATAGAATGTTAGATGTCTTGAACAAACTTAAAATGCAAGAAAGAATCATAAAATATGCAAACAAAATTTCCATTTGTATAGTCATTGTGAGAGTTGTGTTTGGCGATCGTTATAAATATGTATGCTGATCATAATTGATAAACTCAGTTATAGATAGGCAAGCTTAATTTTCTGAAATTAAAGTTTTATTATCATTAAAAATTATCATATGTGTTTTTATGTATGACACTATGTAGCGATCGACATATCCAGTTTTATAATCAATACAATCATGTTTAATAATTAATTAATCTATGCACGGTGACCTTTGTTCAATATGTTCATTGATCATTTACCACATCCTCACTTACATTCAGGTGAGCTAAATTTTTGTTTTAATATAGCCTTATTTCCATTAAAAATCATCCCCATATTTGTAAGAATGATGTTAGTCGGCGATCAATAGATCCAAATTTAGGGATCATCAGCACTACATTCAGAGATCAGCTTTGAGAGATAGACAATGTCTCTAACTGCTCATCCTATGCACCTGGCGGAGCAGCTCATCCTATCAGAGCAGCCCCCCCCCCACACACACACACACACACACACATATATATATAATAGATAGATATATATATATATATATATATATATACAATCCATACAAACCTACATACATACATATCTATATACATATATAAACACATACATACACATAGCATATATATATAGATATATAGATATATATATGGGATATATATAGATATATATATATATAGAGATGCATATAAGACAGCCGTACGTAGATATATAGAACAGATATATACATATATATAGATAGATAATCTCTTTAGTGTAGATATATAGAGAGAGAGAGAGAGACATACAGACATAGTATAGAAACATATATATAGTGTAGTAGAGAGTGTATATACATCGATAGTAGATGAGCGTATAGATATAGATAGTAGGAGCTAGAAGATATACAGAGACATTTATATATAGATATATATATATATAGATATATAATAGATAGTATATATGTATATATAATATATATATATAGATATATATATATATATATTATATATATATATATATTAAGATACTATAAATATTAGATAGAGAAGACATGTATGTAAGTATAGATATAGTATGTATGTGTGTGTATGTGTGTGGTGGTGTGTGTGTATATATTATATAGATATATATATAGTCTATAGATATAGATATATATATATACGATATATATATATATATATATATATATATATATATATACATATATATATCATATACACACACCCACCACATAACATACATATAAATACATATAAAACCATATTATATATATATATATATATATATATATATATATATAGCTATATATAGTATATACATATATATATATATCATATATATATAATATATATATAATATACATACACATAGATATATATATGTGTGGGTGTATGCGCTACATACGTATGTGTGAGTCTATATATGTATACATGTATACATATATATACGTACATCTCACACCCACACACACACACATACACACTATACATACACATATTTATATATATATATATATATATATATATATATATATATATATGTATCATATATATGTATACATATACCATATGTATATATATCTTTATATACATATATATGTTCATATCTATATATATATATCTATATATATTATATATATATATAGATATATATATATATATATGTATATATATCGATGCACATAACATATGCAAAAATACATACACACACACACAAACACACTATATATATATATAGATGTAAAATACATATATATAATATATATATATAACATACACAGACATAAATGACATATGTGTATGTACGTATATACCCTATATACATACATAGATACATATATATATATATATATATATATATATACATATATACTTAAAAACATATATATATATATATATATATAATAATGCATATATACGATATGTATGGTATACATCTATATATATATATAAATATACATGTATATATATACACCTATAATGTGTATAGACATGTATATATATAATAGACACCCATATATTATAAATATATATATATATAGTATTATATATATATATATATTATATTATCTAATAATTATGCGAATCAGTATATATATACATCATATATTTATTATAGTATATTATGATATATAATTATATAATATATAGTGATAATAGATATATATATACATATAATGTATGGTCTCATACTATATGTCAAAAATACATACCACACGACACACACAAACACATATATATATATATAGCTATATATATATATATGCTACATACACATTATAAATATATATATATATATGTATATATATACATATATATATATATATATATATATATATATATATCTATATATATAATATATATATATATATATATACTATATAATAATCTATATACGAATGTATGTATACATCTATATTATTATACATGTATACATATACATATAAATATACATATATATATATATCATATATATATATATATATATATATATATATAGTATATATAGATTATATAATCAAGTATAATTATATATATATATATATATATATATACATACTATATAGTATATATATTAATATATATATATCTATATATATACATATATATATTATATATATACATATATACATACATAGATACATACATATACATATACATATACATACATATACCTATATGTATGTATATATATCCCTATGTGGTATATATGTGTATATAATACATACTATAATATATAATATTGTGTGTGTGTGTGTGTGCCTGTGTGTGTGTATATCTAGATCCTGCATTATGTATGTATATATATATACAGCATATATATATATATATATATATATATATATATATATATATATATACACGCACACATGCATGCACACACATATATATATCTTGAAAGAAAGGAAAAAGAAAAACCCCTAAACCCTTTCCTCCCCTCACGCCTTCTCACACTCTCTCTTCCTTTCATTCTTTCTTTTCCTCTAGTCCTCTCTCTCCCTTGCTTCTCTCTCTCTCTCTCTTCCCCTTCCCCCCAAGTAGCCGCCCCACCACCACCGGAGCACCGTCGGCCACCCACGCCCCCCCTCCCTTGGTGGTAAGTGAGGGCATCCCATACATGAGTATTTCAAACTCTTTGAAATTTTTTTAAAAAAAAGAAATATTTGTGTACCATGGTTTATACAAATTTCAAGTGGAAAGCATTAAACTCCATTCTTCTTATGTTGTTTTCAAATTTAAAGCATGAAGGGTTCGACCCTCAAATCACTTCTCTACTGAATTTACATCAAGGTAAGCGTGCGCGTGCAATGTTTTTCTTATAGTTTTGGTATCAAATTGTAGGTTTCTTTGACTTAGATGACTTGGATTAGGGGGGAAGGGCCATCAGATATTTACGTAGGTTATTCCGAGACTTAAAAACGTGATTATTGGAGTAAAAGATTGGATTTTGGATTGAGTTTTGATGGGAACATGCTACTGTTGAGGACAGAAAAATGCATGTAATTTTAAAAATTTATTCCCGTTGATATTCTGGCTTAAAAATCTTCAAATTTGGAGGGTAGATAGGCTAAGGCATTCTCTGCGGTACACCTTTTGAATCAATGGATTTTGATGTGTATCGAGAAATTTTGGCCTATTTATAGCAGACTATCCGAACTGGGACCGTCAAGGATAGTTTGCATGTTTTAGGGTTTTCGCCCTAGATACTGAGAGAACACAAACACGAAAGTTGTAGAGAACAAGCTCCTCTTTTTGGAATGGGCAAGAATTCGAGTTTTGGATGTCGGGTGTGAAAATTTTGGGGCTAGAATTCAGGTTACAAAATCTAGCTGGGTCTACTAAGCTGGAAAGTGGGTTGCAGCTATGGCTATTTTGAAAATTCACCCAGGGTGGGTCCGTGAGCTAAAAATCATCAAATTTTTAGAGTGGATGCCTCGGATGTGTTGCATAACCTCGTTCTGGAATCGGGCCGATTGAGGTAACGTGGCCCAAGTTATAATCAGTTTACCATGGACTGTCCATACCAAGACAATCACTGACACCGCTAAAATAATAAGAAAATGGCCCAGTTCAATATGGAACCGAGCAAAACCTTAAACATGACAAGGGTAAAGGATGACTCAAAGTTTTTGGATTGGGCTAGGAAATTTAAATTAGACATCGGGACCAGAAGTTGTGGCCTCTGGAAAGGGGCCCAGGTTCTGGCCGAATCTGGACCCTAGTTTAGGCTTAAATTGGGGGCCCTAACAGCATGGGTAAAATTTCATAAAATTTTTGAAGGTAAGGAAAAGACCAAGGGGTAAATTTTTTGAGTTTAGGCTGAGTGTGGGCTATGTGTTGGCCCAGGAACAGAGCAATAAGTTCGAAATAGTAACTGAGCCCGTAACTTGTACGGTATCTAGGTAACAATCATGCCCTAACCCTTCCTCGCATTATTTGCAACTGTGTATGCATTGAGCATGGTAAGAACTATCCTGTTTACTGATTTAAAGGAACGGTGGCATGAGTTAACTGAATGTAATTGCATAGTAAAATCTGTATGATGTGATATGCCATGAAGTTAAGATCTTGTCAGGTGTTGTTGGAAATTTCTGCTTTACTGTTGTGGTGTTGTCATTAGGGGAGGTGGCTGAGATTGAATAGACTCATTTATGCTAAGTTGATATCTAATAAGAGGAAATGAAATCAATGACTGGAAAGGCTGAGTTAGATGAGATTTAATTTGACTGTATTAATTGAAGGACATTAGCCTTCCCCGGAAAATTGGTGCATGCATATGAGCGGCCACATGCTCTGCTGAGAAGTGGGCGAGGTTAGCGGTAACCATCCCTATTGATGGTAGGCCAGGAAAGGGTTAAGCGGTAATCGCTTGAGTAACAATAGGCCAGGAATGAGTTAAGGGGCTGTGTTGAACCGAGGCGCAGGCCATGAGACCTGGTGGGGTCGCTTACCTAAAATTTCACTATTGTATTTGGATCATAAATTGTGAATTTACATCTCTGAGAACTGGTAACCATGGTAGGCTATAATGAGAAATATTTCTTGGGAGTCTTGCTGTTTTCCCTACCCCTTAAAAGGGTTTTCAAAATAAATTTGTATGCGTAGTTGACTGTTAGGGATGATTGTTTACTGAGTTTATCTCACTTTTATAAAATATTTTATTTTCAGGTGATTTAGTTGTGCATAGGACTGGGGAACGAAAAGTAGAGCGAGGTCCGAACGCATGAGTTAAAGAAGATGGAAGCTTAGTGGTTAAGAAAAAGTTACTATGAACATTGGTTTGATTTAGTAGATGTTATTAAAGTTTGAACAATGCGGAGATTAAAATATTATTAAGGATTTTTGTATTAATTTATATTTCGATATCTAGCCTGGTATTTTCTAAGAAGGAAATATGGTGGTAACACCCCAATTAAGTTTCGCTGCCATGTAGGATAAGGGTTAGTAAATAAGAAATGAAATTAGAGTTTCGGGGTGTTACAGTCCTACTCCTAGTTATTCAGATATCGTGGACTTACCATAAGGAACCAATTTAGTAACACTGTAATTAAGCTGTATCACTGATATTTATGTATTTTTGGCAAGATAAAATCTATTCATGTATAATTGAAATTTGTAGGTGGTCGTTTGCAATTACTAATGTCATGGGAAACTATTACCAAAGACCTAGATTTCTACATTGGAGTTCTACGCGTCATGTGAAACAATGTTCATGCTAAAAATATCCTATTTTTACAATATCTTTATACCTAATTTATGCTCAAAATAATTGCTATATTTAGATTTTTATTTGATTTTATTTTGTTTTGTTGGTATTAAATAATTCGAAAAAAATGCGAAAAAAGATGAAAAAAATGTCGAAAATGAAGCATTGGGCCAGATTGACTCAAGCCCGACCCAAACTCCTTAGCCCGTTCTCTTTTATAACCCGAAAGAAAGGAAAAAAGGGAAAACCTAAAAACAAAATTAAAAAAAGGAACTCCAGTCACACGCTCACAGCACGTGCTCACCTTCCCCCTTAATCTTCTCATTTTCTCTCTCCTCACAGAACTTAGAAACCCCGACCACTCCCTTTTCTCGTTCTTCTTTAACCATCACTAGGATCCCCATCTGACCTCTCCCTCTTCCCCTCACTTGAACTCCTTTCTCTCTCTTCGAACCACCACCACCATACCACACCATCTTCATCCTCATCCACCAACGACCCGCATAGCATGCCAACGTAACATCCATCCACACCATCCACCTTGCACGAATTCAAGGGTCGAGATTGAAGACCTAGAGTATAAATTGAAGGATGCGGCTCTAGAGATGGGTAATCTAGGTTTTAATTAGGGTTAGTCTAAGTTTCTTGGGTTTAATTTTGGGGTATTTCGATTATCAGATTCGTTTTTTGTATCTTGCAATTTCAGGTCTTGTTTTAGGGTTCTAGGTTCGATTTCTCTGTTTCGATTTAGATTTCATTTCGAGCTTGCAATTTTCATGTATTTGGAGCTTAATTTGAGCTTGTAATGGACTTTTATTGGGATGTTTGAATTCCCCCTGCTCCTATTTCAGTATTGCTAAAGCAAGGATTGTGTGAAATTTCAAGAGTTAGGCTTAGTTTGAGGTTGGTTGAGATTCTCGTTCACGGCCCTGTTTACGCTATGCTGATGCTCTTCGATTCTGGCAATTCTCTGTTCATACATCTTCGATTATGTTTGCTAGGCTGTGTGTGTGTTCTGGCATGGAGATTCTCACCGTCCCCTATTGTAACACCCGCATTCTTTATTTTTCGTCAAGTTGAGTGTATTGCCTTTTTACGTTACAAAATCGTATTTTTAGTAATTATACAAGTTAAATTATTATTGATATGTTTATGTGAGCAATAATTTTATTAAAAAGAATATTATTGTTGCTAATATTATTGTTGTTATTAGTTTTGAAAATTCTTCAATGATTTTTACTAAGCGTTGGTAAGGATTATTAACGAGTACTAAATCGATTAGGAACCCGATTTCGATTAGTTGTCAACCTTAGAGCTCGTTTTGTTAGTTATTAAATCAAACCTCGATATTTTTAGGAGTGAATAACCGATGAAAGGTCGTTTTAGCGATTGGGTTTAGAATTTGGGATACAAATTAGACCAGTTGTGCCAAATACTGAGCGGGTTGGAACAAAATAGGAGGGAGAAGGAGCATTTTTGTAAATCCACCTGGCTCTTTTCTTCTTCTGCTGTCACAGCTCCCCATCCCCAAGCCATCTCTCTCTCTCTCTCTCTCTCTCCCCTCTGTATCTTCTTCTTCCTCCTCTATCACCATGAACGCGGCTAACAAGCTTCTAAAACCACCAATTTTTCTCAGCCCAGCTCGAAATTTTCCTAGATTTCACCTCCCTGTCATTAGAAAAACCTTTAGCTACAAAATCTGCGCAAAATTTTAAGGAATTCGCTACATTTCTGGTTCCATTGGGCTACGATTCAAAGTCCCAGATACGAGCGAAAGTTTAGCCATGCCATCTAGCTTCTAGTTGCTTTGGATTCATCTATAAATTGGGGATGAATTCTCAACATAAACATCAGCCACGACTTCGAATCGGTGAGTTAAAATCCAGTCAATTTTGGGGGTTGGTTCCATGGTTTGGGGTGCAACTGCAACAAGGGCGTCAAATTCCTAGTTTAAAGCTTTCAAATTGAGTCCCAAAAGCTCATAATCGGGTCCTCTAGTATGAAATCGTGGTGAGTGTTTCTCGCCTCCTAAGTATTAGAAATTTGAAAAGATTTTAGCCCTTACATGATGTTGCATGCTAGTTTAAGAATAGTAGATTAAATGAGAACATGATGACTGATTTTGCATGTTTCATTTTGGCTGAGATTAGCATGGGTTGTGCATGTTTAGTTGCTGTCAGAAACTGCTAGTACTGAACTGATTTCCATGCCCTCGATTAGTTTAGTTAATTTGTGCCTGAAAGTAACTTCAAAATAACCTAATGATGCTTTGAAACAAATATAGGTTAGTTTAGTTAACTAATGCTTGAAAATGGCTTCGAATCGATATATGTTAGTTTAGTGAATACATGCATGTAAGTAGCTTCGAAATATTATATGAATACTTCGAATCGATGCTTGTTAAGTCAACCAATTCATGCTTGAAAATGACTTTGAAATGAATTAAAAATGCCTACATTCGATGCATGCTAATTGGCTAGTTCGTATTTAAAAGTAGCCTTGAAATGACCTAAGCACGCTTCAAATGGATGCATGTTAAGTCAGTTAATTCGTGCTTGAAAATAACCTCGAAAAGAACTAAGAATGCTTTGAATCGATGCTAGTTGAGTTAGCGAATCATGTTTAAAAGCAGCCCTCAAAACAACCTAATGCACTTTAAATTGATGTATGTTGAATTAGTTGACCCATGCTTAGAGATGTTCTCAAAACAACTTAAAAATGTCTTTAAATGATGTATGTTAAGCGGATTAGTCACGCTTTGGAAATGACATGAACTTGGCATGCCTACCTCCTATTCGCGAGTTATGAATGTAGGCTAGTTTCATGCCTTGTGAGTTTATTTCAGTTCGTTAAGTACTTATTTCAAGTTAATGCAATATATGTATATATATATATATATATATATATATATATATATATATATATATATATATGTATAAGTATATATATATATGTATATATGCTTATATATGTTGTATCGAGCTGTTGGATGATTGTTGCTCTCTCGGTAAGTTTATACATAGCTATTTCATTTGACTTCTATATTAATATGCTATGGTTATGGAATTGAAAACCGAGATGGTAGTCGGACGGCATGAGGATGAACTAATGAGGATTTTGAGGTTCTTTGTGGTAGGTGTTATATGAGGAGGGAGCCTAGGTTGTGATTAACCGCAATCATGTGGATTGCGAAGCCATGTGTGGCTTATTCTGCTGAGTTGATTATGAAGGGTTTGAATGTGTTACGTAGAAACCCCCTTCACTTTATGTCATCAACTTTCTTGTTGTGAGTGAGGGTGTGTTTGAAAAAGAAAGTTTTCATGATTGTAACTAATAGTAGCCATGACTATTAGTAATCAATGGCCTATTTTAAATATATAAATGCAGTTTTAGGAGTGAACTCGCTTGAACGGGGGAATCTCTAAAGAATTTAAACCAAAAGAGAGTGCGATGTATGAAAAGGGATCTCGTTGTGAGAGGCAGCAAACTTATTAGCCGTTATGACCCATACGCTTTAAATTGGCTAAGATAATGTGCTTTGGGCAATATGATATAAATGATGTTGGCCTAGGGGATAAGTCCTGGTACTAAAAAACCCTAGAAGACCCTGACAAGGATAATTGTCTAATATGTTATATGTAGCCGTCCTGAGAGTAAGAGCTTATGCGTGAGCATTAGGTCTCACTATGGGGTTTAAGAATAGATCACACCGAATCAGCACCCTGTAATGATCTTATATCAGATGTATTTTCCTAATAAGTAAGGAAAAGCAGTTGGCATTTTTCCATTTTAAGTATTTCAGAAGAAAGAAAGTTTCAAGGGCCATTAAGAGGTCAGTTGAATGAAATATGAAAAGATCATACGGGTCATTATTCGACTAATATGAAAGAGATTTCTTTTAAAGAAAATAAACCTCAAAGAGGTTAAGAAAAGAGTTTTTATGGGCCTCAAGAGGCTAAGCAAAGTGTTTTTAAGAAAGAAGAAAAGCTTTCTGTGCATGTTCTGTGCATTTCTTATGAACCAAATATGAATGGGATTTAAAATGTGCGCACCCTATGAATGCCCTATGAATGAAATTTCAAGTAAAACTAAGTAAAGTGTTTTCACGAAAAAGAAAGATTCTGATGTACACCCCATGCACATCTTATGAATGAGCAAGTATAGTCTGAATGGAATCTCGAACATAGCATGGCTATATCCTGTGATGCATCAAGCATGTGAGTCTAAATGGGCATGTTTGTGAAAGAAAGTTTCTGTGCTTAACCCTTGATGCTGGCTTATGTGTTTAAGTGCTTGTTAGTAAAGAAATTTGGTCATTCAGGGACCTAGAAATGAGTTTACGTGGCTAAAATGAGGTTCATGGGTAATGAACCGTCCTTGGAGACTATGATTGCCTAGTATGATAATAATACATTAATACGTGATATGTGGCTACTAAAGGTGCCATTGCCTGTAACGATTTTGGTTTTAAGGGGGCAGGGAATACTCACTAAGCATGTGGTTACTCATCCCATTATTTTTTTTCCCCCTTTTTCCCTAGGTTTACATTATGACAAGTAGAGCCAAGTCACTTATGCCAAGATGGATTATATTCTTGCTTGCAAGGTGTCATGCGTGCCCATTTGAAGGGTTCTTACATGTTTAACGAAGTCATGTAATGTATTCCTAGATTTATAAATGCGTATAAACAAGTATTCTAGTTCATGTAGTGTATTTGGTTTAGGAGTCGCTCTGTACGGCCATGTGTGCCAACCATCTAATTTATCAGTTGTTCTTTTAGCTGAAATCAGTTACGTTTTGGGATGTAAGCCCCAGTATTCCAGTTGTGTGAACCATTGAGTTGTATCTTTCACTTCTTCTGTATTAATGAACTATATTATTTGATGTACTCTGAGCGAGTTGCTCGTTGAGTTATGAACTCCGGCGTGTAGCCGTTGAGCTTATTTTAGAATGTTTTACGCTTCCGTTGATTGTAGGGGTTTATTGTAAGACTTTTAGCCTGAAAATGGTCAGTTTTTAGGGAAAACTCTATCCGTTTCGCCCCGAAATTTAAGTAGGAAGGAAGAAAACGTAACGCTCCTGGCCGTAAGGGGTTGGGGGTGTTACATTGATGGTATCAGGGCAAGATCCTGCGACCATAGGCTGCGACCTGAGTCCTGCCATTCATTTAGTTATTTAGGGACGCGTTCATGATGATGTGATATATGCCTGCCTTGCGTGCTGCCTTGCGTGCAAACGTAAGCTTTATGTGAACGTTAGTTCGTTTAATTAGTTGTGTGCGGCTTGAGTGAGCTAATTGATTGGATGAAAGAACCATTTACTAAGGTGTAGGCCAAGTGGCTCATATTTTCATGGATAAATTAAGTGTTAGCTCAATCGAAAGTTGTTTTGCTTATATGCCTTGGTGATTTTAATCGAAAGTTCAAAGAACATGTGATTTGAAATTGAATGATTGGAAAGCCTTAACTCTAAGCTCATCTTTGCCCCTAAAGTATGATTTGCTCCTCGGGCCCCATAATGAAGTGAGCAGACGTACTCAAAGGATGGTAGTGAGAGAGCTAGAAGCAGTTAAACTATTTCCTTTTGAAAACCTAAGGACCCTAAAAGTTAAAGTCTTCCGATTAGTGAGTTAGGATTATGCCTTCGCATTAGAAACCTTTCTAATCGTTTGGTTGGGTCTTATTGTTGCAACCGAAGACTCGCATTTGCTTTACAATAATGCCTAGGATAGCCCTACGAGCTTAACTCTTTGTGTGCAATTAAATGATTTTGAGTATCCACATGCCAAGGTATATGCATTATCGCATGTATTAATGATGATTTGTTGCAAGTGATTGGAGGTAGCTTTCTATGACTGGAAATCTCACTAGGTGGTACCTCCCATATGTGAATTTGAAATTATAAGAAATTAAATGAGATTTCGATATGCTTGGATAAAAATTAAGCAATAGTAGTGCGTTTCTCTTGACCATTGCATGAAAATTATCCTCATTGTCTAGCTCGATACTTGTTGCCACCTGTACGATGCTCTTGATGTCCTATGTGAAATTAGTAGTGTCCTGGCTATATCAAACCCCAATACACCTAGAAAGTGCAAGGGAGGAAGGACCTAGCAAACTTTGGAATTGTTACCCCATATGCATCACTTCGTTACCTCCTAGGATGATAATCTATGCCTTTCCAACACTTTCTTAAGTACAAGCACCAAGTGTAGAAGCAAGGATGCCCATAGTAGAAAGTAGAACCCTCCTATCTGTACCAGGAGTTCCTCGGAGCTCTATAAGTACCTGTGAGACAAATACGTCACAAAACCTCAATGTATATCCGTAAGGCCAATAATGTCTCATTCTTACCCCCTGTTAGTTAATTGTTGGCCAACTCCAAACAGTTTGGACAACCCTCGAGGCATAACCTCGACCTTAGGTTTTAAATGATGGGTGCATTCATGTATACTTGCCTAGATGTCTTTTCGTGAGACACTACCGTGAGTCTATGTGTTTTGAAGCATGAGCGTAACATTATGCAAAGTGTAAAGGTCATGGAAGCCTGTATAATTGCTTAAGATCATTATGCATGGTTATTCAAGTGTGGCTCAGTAAATGCATATTTTGGTATTTGCTTGACTTAAGTTGGTTTAGTATATGACTTGGTTATCCAGATGATTTAAGTTTTGTAATTCATGGCATGACATGACCTCTGACTCATTGTTTGCATTCCGTGAATTCTATGATTCCATGTTATAGTTGAGTAACTGCATATGTCCGTATTTGAAGCATGATGAGACGACTAGAAACTTGCATTCATATATTCTTGCCCCTATATGTTTGATCAGAGTAGCACAGCAGAAGCATGTAGGCCCATAAGCCACAGGCCCAGGATTCGTCTAGGAGCATAACCATTTATTTGTTTAAATCTATGACTTAAGAGACAATCAGCTCCAAGTAGGGACCTTAGGAAAAGTCTCTCCCATCAAAAACCATCGATTTAAATTCTTACCTTGGAGTTTTCTTCCTAAATTGTTCCTATCGACATGTATTGCTGGTTCGTATTACATGTGATTCTTAACCCTTGGTATATTATGTGATTGACTCTACGTGATGCCAATGTGATTTCAAATGCCACTTCAGGTCCCTTCATTGCCGACATGGCGCAATTTGATGTCTCTGCTATCTTAGTGTGACGTGGTAACTTTCTAGTAAATGATTTAACCTTAGATTGACCTAATATCTTCATGCTTTTGAATGAACCTGATTAAGTTAAACCCCCTTCATACGACCTTGACATGTCATGTCTAAATTGCCATGAATGAAATGCCTAAAGATTAGCTGGAAATGGTGTAAGAGGATAGGAATGCAGGTCACATATGCTTTCGTTTTGTAAGTTGCTTGCTATATGTACATTAGCTGATTTCATGTTACTTACAATTCGTAGACTTGAGGATGCTGAATTGTTGATACAATGCGATGCTATGCGATGCTATTATGCTTAAGTGATGCTACGTAGTGCTATGTGACACTCATATTATTCTTAATGTGTTATAGGAGTCTCCATGTTAATCATCATAATCCCAAAAGTGACTAAATTCATGTTTTAGAATGAGACTACTAACACATGACCTTGAGATGCCATTGTCCCAATTGTCATACCTTTAGATGCCCACTTATAGGTCATATGCATAGAGTTATTGCTTGCCATGCGAACTGAGTCTAGATAATCGAAAGTCTATGTTCGTTTTCAAAACAAGCTCGATATGGCTTTTCACGCCAACTCAATTGCCCCTCTTTAGTGCGATTTGCCCTCGGCGCCTAAACAGAGTGAGTGGATGCTTGAAGAGGATTGTTGAAGAGGATACTGGATATCATAAGCCTTTTTTCGATTTTCAAACTAATTATAGAACAAGATTTCGGATTATAATGCGAGTTGTGTAGATTGTATCATGTGTGTGCACGTCTTAGGTACGACCGAGCATAGTTTGGAATTTTGAGGGCGAAATTCTTTTAAGGGGGAAAAATGTAACACCTGCATTCCTTATTTTTGGTCAAGCTGAGTGCATTGCCTTTTTACGTTATAAAATCGTATTTTTAGTAACTATACAAGTTAAATTATTATTGATGTGCTTATGTGAGCAATAATTTTATTAAAAAGAATATTATTATTGCTAATATTATTATTGTTATTAGTTTTGAAAATTCTTCAATGATTTTTACTAAGCGTTAGTAAGGATTATTAACGAGTACTAAATCGATTAGGAACCCGATTTCAATTAGTTGTCAACCTCAGAGTTCCTTTCGTTAGTTATTAAATCAAACCTCGATATTTTTAGAAGTGAATAAAAGATGAAATGTCGTTTTAGCGATTGAGCATAGAATTCGGGATATGAATTAGACTAGCTGTGCCAAATAATGAACAGCTTAGAACAAAATAGGAGGGGGAAGGGGCATTTTGTAAATCCACCTGACACTTTTCTTCTTCCCCTGTCGCGGCCCCATCCCCGAGCCATCTCTTTCTTTCTCTCCTCTGTATCTTCTTCTTCCTCCTCCATCACCATGAACACGGCTAACAAGCTTCCAAAACCACCAATTTTGCTCAGCCTAGCTCGAAATTTCCCTAGATTTCACCTCCCCGTCATTAACAAACCTTTAGCTACAAAATCTGGGCAAAATTTTGAGGAATTTGCCACATTTCCAGTTCAATTGGGCTTGATTCAAAGCCCTAGACGCGAGCCAAAGTTTAGCCATGCCATCTAGCTTCTAGTTACTTCGGATTCATCTATAAAGTACGAATGAATTCTCAACATAAACATCATCCACGAATTCGAATCGGTGAGTCAAAATCCAATTGATTTTGGGGGTCGGTTCGCGTGGTTTGGGGCGCAACTGCAATAAGGGGGTCAATTCCTGGTTTGAAGCTTTCAAATCGAGTCCCAAAAGCCCATAATCGGGTCCTCCAGCATGGAATCGAGGTGGGCGTTTCTCGTCTCCTAAGTATTATTAAATTTGAAAAGATTTTAGCCCTTAAATGATGTTGCATTCTGTTTTAAGAACAGTAGATTAAATGAGAACATGATGGCTGATTTTGCATTTTTCATTTTGATTGAGATTAGCATGGTTTGTGCATGTTTAGTTGCTATCAGAAACTACTAGTACGGAGTTGATTTCCATGCGTTCGATTAGTTTAGTTAATTCATGCCTGAAAGTAACTTCGAAATAACCTAATGATGCTTTGAAACAAATATAGCTTAGTTTAATTAACTAACGCTTGAAAATGGTTTCGAATTGATATATGTTATTTTAGTCAATACATGCATGTAAGTGGCTTCGAAATAATATACGAATACTTCGAATCGATGCCTGTTAAGTCAACTAATTCATGCTTAAAAACGACTTCGAAATGAATTAAGAATGCCTATATCCGATGCATGCTAATTGGGTTAGTTCGTATTCAAAAGTAGCCTTGAAACAACCTAAGCACGCTTCAAATCGATGTATGTTAAGTCAGTTAATTCGTACTTGAAAGTAACTTCGAAAAGAACTAAGAATGCTTTGAATCAATGCTGGCCAAGTTAGCGAATCATGTTTAAAAGTAGCCCTCGAAACAACCTAATGCGCTTTAAATTGATGTATGTTGAATTAGTTGACCCATGCATGGAGATGTTCTCAAAACAACCTAAAAATGTCTTTAAACAATGTATGTTAAGCTGATTAGTCACGCTTTGGAAATGACATGAACTTGGCATGCTTGCCTTCTATTCGCAAGTTATGAATGTAGGCTAGTTTCTTGCCTTATGAGTTTATTTCAATTCGTTAAGTACTTATTTCAAGATATATATACATATATATATATATATATATATATACATACATACATACATATATACATGCTTATATATGCTGTATCGAGCTGCTGGATGGTTACTGCTCGCTCGATAAGTTTGTACGTAGCTATTTCATTTGACTTTTATGATAATATGCCGTGGTTATGGAATTGAAAACCAAGTTGGTAGTCGGATGCTTGAGGATGAACTAATGAGAGTTTTGAGGTTCTTTGTGGTTGTTGTGTAAGGAAGGAGCCTGGGTTGTGATTGACCACAATAGTGTGGATTGCGAGGCCATGTGGCTTATTCTGCTGAGTTGATTATGAAGTGTTTAAACGTGTTACATGCAAACCCCCTTCCCTTTATGTAATTAAGTTTCATCTTGCGAGTGAGGGTGTGTTTGAAAAAGAAAGTTTTTATGGTTGTAACTAATAGTAGCCATCATGGCCTATTTTAAATATACGAATACAGTTTTGGGAGTGAACTCGCTAGAATGGGGGAATCCCTAGGGAGTTCAAATAGAAAGAGAGTGCGATGTATGAAAAAGGATTTCGCTGTGAGAAGCAGCAAACTTATTAGCCATTATGGCTCATACTCTTTAAATTGGCTAAGATAATATGCTTTGAACAATATAATATGAATAATGTTAGCCTAGGGGATAAGTCCTGGTACTAGGAAACCCTAGAAGACCCTGACGAGGGTAATGGTTCAATATGTTATATGTAACCATCCCGGGGGTAAGAGCTTAAACGTGAGCATTAGGTCTCACTATAGGGTTTGAGAATAGATCTCACCAACCTGTAATGATCATATGCTAGATGTATTTTCCTAACAAGCAAAGAAAAGCAGTTAGCATTTTACCATTTTAAGTATTTCGGAAGAAAGAAGTTTGAAGGGCCATTAAGAGGTCAGATGAATAAAATGTGAAAAGCTTATAAGGGTCATTATGCAACCAATACGAAAGATATTTCTTTTAAAGAAAATGAGCCTCAAAGAGGCTAAAAAAAGAGCTTTTATGGGCCTTAAGAGGCTAAGTAAAGTGTTTTCAAGAAAAGAAGGAAAGCTTTCAGTGCATGTTCTGTACATTTCTTATGAACGAAATGTGAATGAGATTTGAAATGTGTGTATCCTATGAATACCCTATGAATGAGATTGCCAGTAAGGCTAAGTAAAATGTTTTCACAAAAAAGAAAGATTCCGATGTACACCCCATGCACATCTTATGAATGAGCAAGTATAGTCTGAATGGAATCTCGAACATAGCATGGCTATATCCTGTGATGCATCAAGCATGTGAGTCTAAATGGGCATGTTTGTGAAAGAAAGTTTCTGTGCTTAACCCTTGATGCTGGCTTATGTGTTTAAGTGCTTGTTAGTAAAGAAATTTGGTCATTCAGGGACCTAGAAATGAGTTTACGTGGCTAAAATGAGGTTCATGGGTAATGAACCGTCCTTGGAGACTATGATTGCCTAGTATGATAATAATACATTAATACGTGATATGTGGCTACTAAAGGTGCCATTGCCTGTAACGATTTTGGTTTTAAGGGGGCAGGGAATACTCACTGAGCATGTGGTTACTCATCCCATTATTTTTTTTCCCCCTTTTTCCCTAGGTTTACATTATGACAAGTAGAGCCAAGTCACTTATGCCAAGATGGATTATATTCTTGCTTGCAAGGTGTCATGCGTGCCCATTTGAAGGGTTCTTACATGTTTAACGAAGTCATGTAATGTATTCCTAGATTTATAAATGCGTATAAACAAGTATTCTAGTTCATGTAGTGTATTTGGTTTAGGAGTCGCTCTGTACGGCCATGTGTGCCAACCATCTAATTTATCAGTTGTTCTTTTAGCTGAAATCAGTTACGTTTTGGGATGTAAGCCCCAGTATTCCAGTTGTGTGAACCATTGAGTTGTATCTTTCACTTCTTCTGTATTAATGAACTATATTATTTGATGTACTCTGAGCGAGTTGCTCGTTGAGTTATGAACTCCGGCGTATAGCTGTTGAGCTTATTTTAGAATGTTTTACGCTTCCGTTGATTGTAGGGATTTATTGTAAGACTTTTAGCCTGAAAACGGTCAGTTTTTAGGGGAAACTCTGTCCGTTTCGTTCTAGAAATTAATTAGAAAGGAAGAAAACGTAACGCTCCTGGCTGTAAGGGGCTAGGGGTGTTACACCTGTGCCTTCATTTTCTTTATTTATTCAGGTTAAGTTGATTTGGGTTTTCATTATCTGCTGCTCGATTGCTTGGTTACTTTGATGCTATGTTATCAGAATTTGAGAGAATGAGTTTGGAACATGAAGAGAATACCAGTGTTTGAGAGCTTTGGAGTTAATCACAATCAACCATGTGTGTCGTGTCTTTTTTTTTATTGCTTAGTCTACAAATCATTATATAGCAATACAATTAGGCAGCATCTTCCTAAAGCTTATGCTAACCCTAGCCATGGCAAGTAGGTAGAGTTCAAGTCAAATGCAAATAATGGCAAATGATAAAATAAAAATCTTAAACAAATATTTTATTTCCTAACACTCCCCCTCAAGTTGGAGCGTGCAGGTTTCTCATGCCCAACTTGTCCTTTTGATACTGAAATTGACGCTTGCCAAGAGCTTTGGTGAGAATGTCTGCAGGCTGATGCTGAGGGCTGACATGAAGAAATGAGATTAGTCCTGAGACGAGCTTTTCACGAACAAAGTGGTAATCAAGTTCAATATGTTTGGTTCTGTCATGGAAGACCAGATTTTTGGCAATGTGCAGAGCTGCCTAACTATCACAAGATAATCTCATAGGCTGTGTATGAAAGACACCCAAGGATGCTAATAACGTACGTACCCAAACTAGCTCGCTAGTTGCAACTGCCATGGCCCTGTACTTGGCTTCAGCTGAAGATCTGGATACAGTGGCTTACTTCTTTGTTCGCTATGAAATGGGGGATCTCCCAAGAGTAACAAAATAACCAGTTAATGATCTTTGCGAAAGAGGGCAACCTCCCCAATCTGAATCACAATGTCTATAAAACTAAAGATCATTGTTACCATAAAGAAATATTCCTTCACCTACAGTACCTTTAAGATAGCGCACTACTCGACGCGTAGCCTCCATGTGGTCCTCTTTTGGTGAGTGCATAAATTGGGATAATATATACACAGCGTATGTCAATTCAGGCCTTGTTATGGTCAGGTAGATAAGGTGGCCGATCAGGCGTAGCATCATGCAACTCTCTCCCTATGGCTAAGGCAAGTTTGTGATTTTCCTCGATGGGAAAATCAACTGGCTTTGCCCCTAGTAGCCCACATTCATCAATTATTTCTAGGGCATACTTAGGTTGACATAGAAACATCCCTTTAGGCCCACGTGCCACCTCAATACCAAGAAAGTATTTTAGAGGGCCTAAATCCTTGATGCTGAAACAAGAATTAAGATAGGCTTTGAATGCCTTTGAAGCGTCAGCATTGTTGCTAGCGAGTACAATGTCATCCACGTAGATAAGCATTAACATAACCACTTCTCCTTTTCAGTAGACGAAAAGTGAGTAGTCAGCATACGATCTAATGAAACCATACTCGCATAGCTTAGTTGATAGCTTGGCAAACGACTGTGGAGGGGCTTGACGGAGGCCATATAAAGATTTCTTTAATCTGCACACCATACAAGGATCGCTGGACTTAAAACCAGGGGGCATCTTCATAAACACTTCTTCTTCCGAGTCACCATGTAGGAAGGCATTGTTAACATCCATTTGATATAATTCCCATCCTTTGGCTACTGCCACTGACAAGAAAATTCGTACACTGGTCATTTTTGCAACAGGTGCAAACGTTTTATTATAGTCGAAACCTTCAAGTTGATGATCACCACGGATCACCAATCTGGCTTTGTGTCGTTGGATAATTCCATCGGCATTGTACTTTACACGATAAACCCATTTGCAACTGATGGGCTTCTTACCGGGAGGGAGTTCTTCAATGGACCACGTATGATTTTTTTCTAAGGCCTCCATTTCCTCAACCATGGCCTTGTACCACCTTGGATCTCGCACCGCCTCCTGAAAATGTTTGGGCTCAACAACCCTTGTTATAGTAGCTAAAAAATTTTGATAAGAGGCTGAAAAACTGTTAGATGTGACATAATTTGCTATAGAGTAACGTGTACCTGAGGCTCCTTTTTGGTGTGGAGTGGCAAGAGAAGGGAGTCCTGCAATGTTTGGGTCATTGGGCTTGGCGCTATAACACAAATAATCAGCATGATGACCTGGCTTTCTATGTGATCTGGCTGGCTTGCTTGTGTCTCGGTTGGCATCGAGCTGGACTGGTGGGGGTAAGTCAGACTGGGCCGAGTCAGTTTGTTCTGGTGTTGTCCCGATTTGGGCCTAGAGCACTTCATTGCAGCTAAATTCAAGCGGCTGTGCAGCTTCAAAACCAGAATCCACCCATTCTGGGCTGAGCCCAGTCGCATTCCTAGGCTGTGTGCAGCAAGCTGGCGGACTGGACTGCGACAATCCCAGTTGCTCACTCCCCATTGCGTTTATCATAGACTCGGTAGGAAGATTTTCGAATGGGCTCCCCCTTGCATTGGTTCTGGGCAGCCCAGTCCGTATGTCGGATGACGGGGATCCAGATGCAGTGGGCAGCAGCGCAGCTTCTTCAGTAAACATCCGAATAGTGTCGTTATAATTTGGGGAAGGATTTTGGGACTCAGTTGTGCAGCCAATCTTCTCAAATGGAAAAATATTTTCATGGAAAATCGCATCCTGACTCACAAAATACTCATGTGTTTCCTAAATCAAACACTTTCCATCCTTTTTGCCCAAAGGGATAACCCACAAACAAGCACTTCCTTCCCCGGGAAGCAAATTTGTCCTTGCTTTTCTTGCTTTGTGCAAAACAAAGTGCTCCAAATACCTTAATGTGATCGTAAGAAGGCTTTTGGTGATAAAGAAGCTCATATGATGTTTTCCCTTCCAATAATTTGCTAGGTGTTCGATTGATTAAATGGGCTACCGCACGTAAACATTCACCCCAAAATTTTGTCGGCAAACTTGCTTGAAAAAGAAGAGCCCGACCCACATTCAGGACATGTCTATGTTTCCGCTCAAGTCTACCATTTTATTGTGCTGTGTCAATGCAACTACTTTAGCGTAAGATGTCGTGTTCACGATAGAATCTTTGCATTGGTCTAGAGGTAAACTTCGACCCATTGTCGCTCCTTATAATTTTAACATTGGTCCCGAATTGATTTTTGGCCATGACAATAAACTCCTTCAAAAGTTGACTTGTTTCACCCCTCTCAATCATCAAATAGACCCAAGTGGCTCAACTTGCATCGTCCACATTGTGAGAAAATAGTGGGCTCCATAAGACGATGCCTCTCTATAAGGCCCCCAAATATCACAGTGAACAAGGTCAAAAACACACTTAGCTTTATTAGAACTTACGGGAAAATGAATGCAAGTTTATTTTGCACAATGACAAGTTTCACACACAACATCTTTATCCTTATAATTGATGACTCCTAAATTACTGGGTAATAACGATAAAACTTCATGAGATGGATGTGCTAGCCGCTTGTGCCATAAGTTGTCCAAATTGACCGCATTAACTTGATTCTTCGCCAATGACCCTTCTTTGAAGTAGTAAACTCCTTCTCTTTACTCACCCATACCAATCGGAGTCCTCAAAGTACAGTCCTGCAAAACACAGAAATCGTCGAAAAACGTCAAACTAGAGTTCAACTCTTTACATAATTTTGCAATTGATATAAGGTTGCATTTAAGCAATGGAACAAATAAAACTTTATTCAACTTGATCCGCTTTCCCAATATCACGGATCCTTCTTTGCTAGCAAAGGTATGGGTGCCATTCGGTAATCCGATAGAGATTGGAGAGATTTGCTCTATTTCTTGTATCACATTCGAGTCTTCAGTTATGTGGCACGAGGCTCCGCTATCGAACATCCATACAAGATTACCTGAAAGTTTATCACAACCTGGTTTCGGTGTAATAGCCTTTGAACTTGTTATAGGCTTAACCCAGGTATGTGGACTGGGCCTGACTCAGTTGTGCTGCTGACCACATTGCTCTCGGGCTAGGTTTGTGCCAGATTGACGGTTTCACGTCCTCTTCCTTGGCCAGAGCCTCCACGTGCTCTTTGACTGCTTCGGCCTGCCCGTCCTCCTCGTGCATGTCCTCGGGTGCTCTAATTTGGAGGATAACCAATAATCTCAAAGCAACCTTCTTCCTCGTGGCCTTTACGCCCGCAATGTTTGCACGTAGGTCGATCTATCGTAGTCGCATGCTCCTTGACGGCAAAGGCAACCATACTCTCATTCTGTTGATCTTGGCCCATCATAAGTTGCTTGTGGTTCTCTTCTTGTTCCACCATATTGAAAATTCGATCGAGGGACGGAAGTGGATCAAATGCCAGAACCTGACTTCAAATATTGGCATATGTTTCGTCACTAAGTCCCATGAGAAATTGATGGGTTTGTTCTTCTTCTATCATCTTTATCACCTTACTCTCAACACCACACTCGCACTTTCCACAAGTGCATAGATGTATTTTGATGTAGTTGTTCAATTCACTCCACATGCCCATGAGCTTGGAGTAGAATTCAACTACATCTAATCCTCCTTGTTTACAAGCGGCTATGTCGGTCTTAAGTTGGTGTATTTTGGGAATGTTGGCCACGACATACCTTTTACGTAGATTTTCCCACATGATTGCAG
Source organism: Carnegiea gigantea (assembly GCA_029747015.1). Taxonomy (NCBI): domain Eukaryota; kingdom Viridiplantae; phylum Streptophyta; class Magnoliopsida; order Caryophyllales; family Cactaceae; genus Carnegiea; species Carnegiea gigantea. The sequence goes on along the minus strand of JAKOGI010000307.1, from coordinate 712,327 downwards.
CAGTTTCGACATAGGCGATACTTGTGTGGAGTTTCGGATCAATTACATTGATGATCCAAGAGCAGATCATTGAGTTGACCATCTCTCAGGCGTTGTATTCAGTTGGATCATCTCCTTCTTTTAAATATGGTTTCTTTAGGGTTCCTTCAATGAACCCTAATTTATTTTCAGATTTCAAAGCAGTTCTAACTGCTTGTTGCCATAGATCATAATTTTTTCCATTAAAGATGACAGATGTGATTGCCACACCCGGCCCTTCTGATGGATGCAGGTAATAGGGCGAGTGGTTGTCAATCATGATCTTTTTACTCATGGATCTGATACCATGAAGAGAATATCAGTATTTGAGAGCTTTGGAGTTAATCACGATCAACCATGTATGTCGTGTCTTTTTTTTTTTTTTAATTGCTTGGTCTACAAATCATTATATAGCAATGCAATCAGCCAGCATCTTCCTAAAGCTTATGCTAACCCTGGCCATGGCAAGCAGGTAGAGTTCAAGTCAAATGCAAATAATGGTAAGTGATAAAATAGAAATCTTAAATAAATATTTTATTTCCCAACATTGATTGACGTTGGATTGTTATTGGAAGTGGATAGAGTTGCTTGTGGCCTTAATTTGTCATGATTTCCCCCTCCCTGGTCCAGAATAGGCATTTGTTTTGCTAGAAATGAGTGGATGCTTTGCACGGATTGTGCGTTGGTTTTGCTTGGTTTTTATTTTGGGTTGAGCTATTATCAGCTGTTTAGTTCTGTTCAGAATACTCTCTAATTTTCCGAGATTGGACTTCATCTAATGCAATTACAAGAGGATTAACTTCATTTGCTTACAAGAGCTATTGTTATGGATTTCATTTTTATCAGTTTAGTGTCTATTTTCCCCTGCATGTTTCTTCTTATTTAATTTCATTTGCTTAATTAACCTTCAATCTTAGTTTAAAGGTCACTCAAGAGGGCAGTAATTAGGTTGTTTACTGGCTACCACGTTTTGTCTATTTAGTGAACTCTTCGATTAGCATAAAATTACTAGTTCAATTTTGCTTCATGACTGCTTAGAATCAATGATTTAAATTGTTTATGGTTTTAATTAGTTCATAATGATGCTAGATTAGTTGTTCCTTTTTTTGCATTTAGTGACCTTAATCTCATCCTTATCCCTAAGGAGATGACCCTCAAGTACTACAGCGAAATCTGTATGCTTGCGGCCTTTATTCTTCACTCAAATTTATCGTAGAAGTTTTTGGCGTCGTTGCCGGGGACGACGGCTTGAGATTTGGGTTACATTTTTCTTTTTCTTTGTTCCTTTCCTATTAGTTGCACATGGTTTATCTTGCTTTCTTGCTTTCGTTATTTAGTGTTGCTTAACTTAAGTTCATTTCTTGAAAAATTCCCAAAATCAAAAAAAAAAACATTAGAAAAGGTTAAAAATTTAAAAAAATTAGAAAAAACTTGAAAACCACTAAAAATTTAAAATTTTAAAAACTTCAAAAACAAAATGACAAGTTTCGATTTCCCTCAGTTTGAAAATGAGATCTTTTGGCAATACTTGAGTAAATTGAATGAATTTCGTGCTCAATATGTTGATTATTGTTTTGAGAAATGGGAAATTTGCCAAGTGATCTTTGAGGGTCTTAATAATGAATATAGGGATCATGTTGAGCCTATGTACCCCGGGGTTTTGGATTGTTTATTCGCTAAAACTCAAGATGAGATTTGAAATTTCTTTGAAAAACTAGTTTGGGATACTTACGAGTTCGAACAAGCTAGAAATAATTTTGGTTACCCAACTCATAGCGAATCTGTGTTTCTTATTAGTCCTTGGCCATAGGATCCCTTTATAGATTTACATGACCTATCTCACTCTTATTTGCCTTTTGTTTGTGCAATTATTGTGAATCTTCTGATCACGCTGCTTGTCATTACCCTTATCGTGCTTATGTGGATGCTACATGTGCAAGTATTGAAAGAAAGATCAATGAATTGACTGATCAAATGGTAGAGACAATGAAAAAGCGAATTGCTGAATATTCTCAATGTTTTAATCAAAGTAGGGAGAATTATAGTGAGCCTGACTCTAGTTTAGGATCTCCTGAACCTGCAGTTAGTCTTAATAATGATTTTGATCCCTCTTATCGATCTAGGCCCTACTTGAATAAAAACATGCCTTTGCCTAATCTAGAACAAGAGAGTGATTTCCCTGTATCTCTATCACTAGACTTTGCATCCCTCACTGGCTCACCCAAGGATGTCACTGAAGATGTCCTAGCTTATGCAGACCCACCCGCCCCTTTTACTCACTCTCGTGAATTTGAGGTGGGTGACGCCCTTGAGATCCCTGGTGGGTTGGATATAAGCACCGTGACTGAAGTTAAGCCTCATGATTTAGATGATTCAGAAGATATTTCACAGGAGTTATGTGATAAGGTAATTGAACCTACTATTTTGGACGTTGACGATAATATTCTTTCTATAGAAAATGAATCTTTTTCATGAGGGTTTGATGTCAATGTAAGTTTGGATGTGGAACTCTATGCTGAATATGAATTATTTTCTTTTGATCCTGTCCAAGCTGACCTCCTTTTCGAATATTGCAAGTCTGAAATTGTTGAGTCTAATAATGTTGTCACTAAGAATTTTGATTTAAACCAGACTCTCGTGCTTTTTGATATTACAAGACTTGTGAACTTTGTGCCCACTATTTTCCCTAGACTGCTCGTTCATGTCGATATAATTTCTAGGCCAATTACCTCAATACTAGTTCGTTCTGAGTATGTTCATTTCCTTTTTGACTGGGCTAAACTATTTAATAAGTTGAAGCGGGACCTTACTGGTGATTTATTGGCCAGTTGGATGAACTCTTTTCAGCTCCAACCCACTGCTTTTCACTATTTCTATGTGATTGAGAGTTAGGCTTCTTTGTTTGATAAGCTGCTATGTGCTTTAACGAGTTTTGATTTGAGTAGCACTTTTTAGCTTAATCTAGAGTGGCTGATGATTCATAGACCTCTAACTAAACGAATTTCTGGAGGTATTGTTTAGGTGTATTTTTGCACCTGACCTGGTATGATCATTCTAACTTTTCTCTCTTACTCTTTTCGTACTTAGTTGTGAATATTTAGGAATGTGATTGTATGAGTAATCGATCTTAAGGAGTAATTTGGGATTTGTTGAGCCGTGTTGGCTATGATCACCCTTGGTTGTGTTATGATTTTGTGAATATTTGTTAGTTGAGGTATCTAGGATTGTTCTTGTGTATGTTTTAGTTCCTTTGTTTGGTTTTCTTGATTTTGTGTTTTGTTTCCTTGGTTTTGTGTTTTGTTTAGCAAGTTTTGGTTTTTCTTTGGTTTAGTTTTTGTTTAATAGTTTCTTTTTGTTCCCTTTTTGGTGTTTTAGTGACTTTTGTCTTGGTCTTCCATTTTGTTTTTCTTTTCTTTTGTCTTTTGTCTCGTTTTAGGTTTCTTTTGGTATAGTTTGGGATTTAGTAGGTCCTTGGTTTTGGTTTTGTGTTTATTTTAGTGAATATGTGTGTTTTGGTCTAGTTTTGATTTGTTTTGTTTGTTTTGGTTTTAGTATGGTTTGGTTTTGCTTTCTTGGTTGATTGTGATTTTGGTGATTTTGATTCGATTTCTAGTTTCATGTTTGTTTTGGCTTTCTTTTATGATTTTAATTATGATTTTTGTGATTTCTAGTTAGGTTTTGGTTTGTTGTGGTGATTTTTGTGATTTTGATTATTTTGGTAATTTTTGGTTCTATTTTAGAGGAAGATACTTGTGTTTGTTTTTGGTTTTGTTTTTGATTTTCATTCTGTCCTAGTTTGTATATATTTGTGGTTGTGTGTTGGATTCCTAGTTGTATAGCTTATGTGATTGCTTTTTAGCGCCTTAGTTCCCACAATGAGGACATTGTGAAGTTTTGGTCTGGGAGTGAGGTGCCCATTTGTACATATATTTTGAAAATTTTCAAAAAATTTAAAAAAATTTTTATTTTTCTCTTGAGTTTTGTGTGCTTTCTTAGGCGATTGTGACCCCATGTGCTAGTTCATTGAGTTGTATATGTAAAGAGAGTTTGCACGATGAGAAGTCTAGTTGAGGATGTAGATCCGATTTTTCATAATAACCCCATCTCATATATGTGATTTTGTGCTACCTTGCTCACCTTATCCTCAATTCTTAGGGTCTCATTGTTAAGTTGGCATGTGAACCATTTGTTTGTCTAAATTTCCTTTTGAGCTCTTGAAAAAAAAGTCTAAAGAGTGAATAAAAACCCAGGCACCAATGTTCATAGCCACTATCTTTATTTCATATCTTTAATTGGCTTGAATATGTGCTAGTTTACTTGATTATGCATCTGTTTCGGCAATGAAATAAGTGCTTTGCACATTCCAATAACACCTCTTTTTAGAAAAGGTCTAAATGTTTGTAAGTCAAGCGGGCTTAGCTATGTGCGTTGTTAATCTTGGAAAAATTAAAAAAATGGAAAAATGGAGCAAATAAGGTAATTAGGGCAAAAAATAGGGATCGTGTCGATATTAACAACTTGATTCATAAGAGTTGATACACAGTAGCACATGTACTAAGGTGTACATATCATTACATGTTGAGTGTAGGGTGAAAAATGAGAGTTGGGATGCTTCTTTTGACTTGGATGTTTTCTGGTTGTACATTCTATTTGTATATGGCTTGGTGACTTGCTTGCTAGGGTGTCGCAACTGTTTGAGTTGTGTACATGATTTTCCAATTAGTTGTATATCTATTTCTATGTTTAGAAAAAATCAAAAAGATTTTCTATTTTCTTTCTCTTTTTATTTTTCTTTTTCAAGATTTTATAGGTATTTTACTTGAAAATCCTCATGAGACCTCATTCGTTCACTTAGGAAACAGAAGGGTTTAAAGGGCTTATTGCATATGCTAAATGCAACAGTGATTACTACGACAGTGAGTTAGGATTTGGTTTTCTCTTATATTCTATTTCTTTTTAGGTAGTTTAGTTGTTTTATTCGAGGACGAGCAAAATCTTAGTGTGGAGACATTTGTTCATGCTAAAAGTATGCTATTTTTATGATATCTTTATACATGCTTTATGCTCAAAATAATTGTTATATTTAGATTTTTATTTGATTTTATTTTGTTTTATAGGTATTGAATAATTCGAAAAAAATGTGGAAAAAGATGAAAAAAATGCCGAAAATGAAGCATTGGGCCAGATTGACTCAAACCCGACCCAAACTCCTTAGCCCGTTCTTTTTTATAATCCAAAAGAAAGAAAAAAAAGGGAAAACCTAAGAACAAAATAAAAAAAAGGAATCTCAGTCACACGCGCACAGCATGTGCACCCTTCCCACCCTTAATCTTCTCATTTTCTCTCTCCTCACAGAACTCAAAAACCCTAACCACCCCCCTTTTCTCGTTCTTCTTCAACCATTACCAGGATCCTCATCTGACCTCTCTCTCCCCCTCACTGGAACTCCTTTCTCTCTCTTCAAACCACTACCGCCACGCCACACCATCTTCATCCCTATCCACCAGCAACCCATACAGCATGCCAGCGCATCATCCATCTGCACCGTCCACCTCGTACGAATTCAAGGGTCGAGATTGAAGGCCCAGAGTATAAATTGAAGGATGCGGCTCTAAAGATGGGCAATCTAGGTTTTAATTAGGGTTAGTCTAAGTTTTTTAGGTTTAATTTTGGGGTATTTCTATTATCAAATTCGTTTTTTGTATCTTGCAATTTCAGGTTTTGTTTTAGGGTTCTAGGTTCGATTTCTCTGTTTCAATTTAGATTTCGTTTCTAGCCTACAATTTTCATGTATTTTTGAGCTTGTAATGGATTTTTCTTGGGACGTTTGAATTCCCCTTGCTCCTGTTTCAGTACTGCTGAAGTAAGGATTGTATGAAATTTCAAGAGTTAGGCTTAGTTTGAGGTTGGTTGAGAGTCTCGTTCAAGGCCCTGTTTATGCTCTGCTCATGCTCTTCGATTCTGGCAATTCTCTGTTTATGCATCTTCGATTATGTTTACTGGGCTCTGTGTGTGTTCTGGTATGGCGATTCTCACCCTCCCTTGTGACTTTGTTTTCTTTATTTATTCAGGTTAAGTTGATTTGGGTTTTCGTTATCTGCTGCTTGATTGCTTGTTTACTTTGGTGCTATGTTATCAGAATTGAGAGAATGAGTTCGGAACATTGATTGATGTTGGATTGTTATTGGAAGTGGATAGAGTTGCTTGTGCCCCTGATTTGTCGTGATTTCCCTCTCCCCAGTCCAAAATACTCATTTGTTTTGCTAAGAATGAGTGGAAGCTTTGCTCAGATTGTGTATTGATTTTGCTTGGTTTTTATTTTGGGTTGAGCTATTATCGGCTGTTTAGTTCCGTTCGAAATACTCTCTGATTTTCCAGGATTGGACTTCATCTAATGCAATTACAAGAGGATTAACTTCATTTGCTTACAAGAGCTATTGTTATGGATCTTTTTTTTATCAGTTTAAAGTCTGTTTTTCCCAGCATGTTTCTTCCCATTTAATTTCATTTGCTTAATTAATCTTCAATCTTAGTTTAAAGGTTATTCAAAAGGGCAGTAATTAGGTTGCTATAAATCCAATGTAGGTTTAATGGCTACTATGTTTTGTCTGTTTAGTGAACTCTTCGATTAGCATAAAATCACTAGTTCAATTTTGCTTCATGACTATTTAGTATCAATGATTTAAATTGTTTATGGTTTTAATTAGTTCATAATGATGCTAGATTAGTTGTTCTTTTTTTTTAGTGACCTTAATCTCATCTTCGTCCCTGAGGAGACGACTCTCAAGTACTACAGCAAAAGCTGTATGCTTGCGGCCTTTATTCTTCACTCAAATTTATTGTACAAACAAAAAAGAAATTTTGGACACTCGATGCAGCACACAGCTAGGAACATTCATCAAATGAATTAAAGAATGATTTCATCACCAGAAGCTAGGTTGATGCTTCATTTTCAAAGAGTTTGGAGAAGACATAATCAAATAACTAGTGACACTGTATTTTTCAAAGGGGTGGGTTGTGTGGCTTTTGGCGTCCTTTGAGGTTAGGATTAGGATTAGGATGGCTAAAGCAATGACCCTTAAGTAGGTGTTGAAGTGATTATAGATCAGACATGGGCTTCCTAGGAGGGAAGTACTAGATGGATTCCTTTCATATATGTAGAGCTCTGTTTATGATTAATGATGCTAAAGTTTACATTTTTGTTCACAAGGTGTTTGGTTTGAATGTAGTAATTTTGATTCAGATATTGATACATATTAGTTAGACAGGCCAAGGATATTAAACTCATATATCAAATGTGGTGACTAGATCAATTTGAGAGCTTTGCATCAATGATCTATAGTAGGCATCACTATATTGAAGTGATTTCTTTTTGCTCTTCAACTCCCTGTGCGTAATAGACTTTTTAAGTTCAAATATTCGTTCATAAGTAATCATTTTCTAAGGTCCTTTTGGAGGAGGGGGGTTTCTTTAGGTTGGAGTAGGGATTTGGTGTTAAAGTGTTGAGGAAAGCGTATCATTTGACTATTTGAGGATACCAGTTAAAAGATGTTGAATATAAATGGTGTCTTAAATTAGATGGCATTTTCAGACAAAAATTTGGTTATTATTATCTTGTCTTAATTTTTGTGGTGTCACTTATTGTTGTTTTGATCAACTATGTTATTTTTTTTGGAGATTTACTTATCATGCTTGATGCGTTTTCATTTATTAGACTCTATTTAGATAATATTCATCAAAAGTTCTATTCCAGTGCAACGCACGGGTGAACACTAATTATTATAATAAGGTACATGTTCATTTCATAAACAAGTTATTCCTCAAGTTAAAGGAAAGAACAATATATTTGTTTCAAGCATTTAATTTAGAAAACATGACTATTTTGTCATTTGGTATTGTTCCTTTGTGTTTAATTTTTCTTTATAATGTACAATTAAAATAATTTTGTTCTATGTGTTCTTCATAGGTCACTTATATTAAATTTTCATGCTATACAATGGTTTTTTTTTTAAAAAAAAAATTTGGTTGCCTCTATGTAAGTACGGGTACAAAATACAATGAGTTCTTTGTTTTTAATTTTACTTCCCCTTATGTAAATACAAACACATATACATTTAGAAATTCGTGTCTACGTTCATTTGTTTTAATGAGATTATTATATAGGTTTCATTTCATTTACTAACTGACTTTCTGTGATGTCGCAATCAAATATGTTATTTCTTTCTAAACGTTTTCTTTTAGTATGCATTATACATTTCAATTTCATCATAGTCTATCCAATTATAATTATCCGATGGTCATTTTACATAGTTATTTCCCAGTGTAACGCATGGGTAGCTATATCTAAACACTTTTACTTACATATCTATCTATCTTAATTGAAATATTATATGCATTGAATAATTATAGTCCATATCATAATTCAAAAAGTTAATCTTGCACTTTCAATGTTGTTTTCACTACTTACGCTAAGCTTATGAGTTAGATTGAAATTTATATCATTTGTTTATCAACATATTGACATCGAGCTTAATTATTCAATGAAACTTTCAAAATATCTTTTAGATATCTAAAAATTCTATCCTGAGGCAACGCAAGGGTCTTTGCTAGTTATTGTTGATAATTTGTACTCAGAATAATGTAACTCATATACATCGATTTCAGTTCATTATATATTATGTCTTCTAAGATACATATTATTGAGAATAAATAGGCAAAAGGTTTACATCACTGATTGCTATTTTTGAAGTTCGACTTATTTCACTCTAATAATATCAAAGAATCAAAATTTACATTATTCACGTCCAAATTTTTTCCTAAATTAAAGATTAATTTAGTTTAAAAAAAGACATTTAATTTATGCATTGTATATAATTATGGGGACGTCCCGACGACAGGTGTAGTATTCTCGATTTCTAGTTCCAACGACTGTCAGATCGAAAGGAAAATGGAATAGCAAGCTCAACTACCAGTACTGGTAGTGGTAGAACGCCAAACACTCCTTTGGTCCTTTCTCACCCGCCACCTCTCTCGCTTTCTCTCTCTAACACGCCAAGTTCGCTCCCATGGATTTCGGGATCCATGGCCAAATCCAACCCAAAAGATTACGACTGTCTTTTCTAGTTCTCCTCACACTATTATTAGCTTGTTTGATTCGGCTATCAAACGCCTCCATTCACAACTACAACTGGGAATCCTTCCAAGAAGTCGGCAATGCTTATCTTCTTGCAGGCGGCAGCGAAGGCATTGCTGCTTCTCGCTCTCGTATTCCTTCTCCTTCTTCTAAGCGCCTTATTCGCCACTCCCTTCATGATGGTCTCTCTTACATCAGGTACTTTTTCTTCCCCCATGATTTTAGCCTCTTTTTTTTTTGATGGGGTGCTTCTTTCCCTTGATCTAGGATGACCAATTTTGGAAATGGTTAATTTTGATATTCGGTGAAGTTGTTGAGCTCAGATTGTTGGGGTTTTTGCTGGGTTAGGGTCGGATCTGATGTGATGTTGGTTATGAATTGATCTGACGAGTTTAAGTGGGTGAAGCGACAGTTTACCGACTGAAAATCAGTGGAGAATTCGATTTTTGTTCATTGTTGTGATTTGCGAGTTTCATTGCGTAGCAAGCATTCTTCTAGACCAGTATTTGATTTGACGAAACTTCAGTTTGATGATAAATATACTTGAGAAATTTTAGTTAAAAGTTTATGGCTAGTCCGGGGTAATGCATTATTACAATCATGAAATCATGCTTGTCAGATTTGCTAGAATGCATCAGTATTTGCACTATGGTTCTTGAGTGTCGGAGATATGCTAAGACTTAAGATAGCGTAAGGTAAAAATTCAAAGAGCTGGATTTGTAAAGTTTGGTTTGTAAGATAACTGGAGGTGGAGAATGGGTGAAACTGTTTTTCATTGCTGCACGTGAGCTGGTTATTGGCTGTGAGGCTCATAGCAACCCATTGATTTTTTGGCCTTGGATCCTCCATTTCACTGGAGTCGAGCTATTGATCGCCCAATTAGGGGTAGAGCTCTCCCATTAGAGATTTTCTGCATTCACAAGATTCGAACTTGAGACCTTGCTTAAGATGAATAAGTGCTAAACCATTTGAACCAACTTGTGTTGGTAAGATTTAATGGCTAGAGATCATGAGTTTGCAGAACTATAGTTAATATAGACCTGCCAAAAGAGAACAAAGTTGATGAGAAATTTTAAGATATTGATTGATTTCATAGAGACTGAAGCGGTATATGTTAGAACAATGAGTTGAATGTGGTACTAGATAATTCAACCCACAAATTGTGACAGAATTACTTTCCTTAAGACCTATTTGCTGTACCTAGGGATGACAACGGGTCGGATGTGTAGACATCCAAATTCGATTCAATTATGATCGATTTGAAAATTCAATCCAAATTCGACTCCGTCAGATCGAATGTTAAATCGGATTCGGATCGGATTAAATCCGGATATAATTGGATATAATCCGATTATACATTTTTGTTCAATATTTGCATAGTTTTTTATTTCCAACCTTGTTTTTGCACACTCGTAAATGCAACATTAAATACCTCTTTTATATCAAATAACTTTTCATATCAAACATTTCAATATGTTAAAGTAAAAAAGTGTTGGAAAAAAGGAATCAGAATTCACTTTTGGGGGAAAGGGGTGGACAGTAGTACAATAACTGAAAGCAAAGGGGAGAAAGTACAACTTTGATTGATAAAAAGGAGAGACTGAGAAGAAGATCGGAAAGGCAGAAGAAATTAGTTAACAAAGAAAACTCTGTTGCACATAGAATGCAGATTTCATGCGGATTTTTGTAGGATTATGATATTAGGATTTTTCTATCTTCAAACAATGATAAATTATTAAAAAAAGATATCGAATCGGATGTTAGTCGGATTGGATGAACCTTCCTCTAAATGCAAACAGATTGAAGTCGGATTCAGATTATTTTTATCAAATTCGAATTAGATTATTTTTTATCGGATCCGAATCAGATAATTTTGCTTCAGATCGGATCTTATCGGATACATCGAATTCGGACTATACTGCCATCCCTAGCTGTACCATAAATAATCTTAGGGAAAAGATGCTGAAAACAAGCGTAACGTTCAAGATTCTCTCAAAGTTCAATAAAAGGAGTGCTACAGTCACTCACATAGATTGTGTATGTTACTTATGTACATTCTTCATCCTCATATACATGTCTCAATAATTAGGGGTGACAATGGATCGGGTTCGGGTCGGACGAACCATCATCCGCATTCATCACCTGCTTTAATCCGCTTCATCTAATCCACCCATCATCCGTAAAAATCTAATTCAATCCATCCATACACCATCCGCGGGTAAAAACGGGTGGATCGGATTGTAAACGGGTGATGAAAGTTTATGTGTAATATGTTAGCAAATTTATATAAAAAAGTAAGTTTTGCCTTTTTAAAAGGCAAAAAAAGATATTTTAGGCATAAAGAACAAATAAATATCATATTCATCACATTAGTTTTGACGAAGTCATAGAATTAACAATATAATTATCTAAAAAATGAGTAAAATTTAAAGGTCAAAAATAAAAAGTAAACTGATTGCAAATAGGGGATAAACAAGTGGATGACTAAGCGGGTGATGAATCAGGTGACGGGTCGGATGGAGCATCATCCGAATTTAATTCAATCCGTCAAACCATCATCCATCATCCATCCATCATCCATATATTTTGGGTTTTCACCCGCTTTTTTGGGTTGGGTGGCATGAATATCCATCGGGTGTAGGTGAAATTGCCATCCCTATGTCTCATTAACTTGAAGAGGCGTCAGTTTGGGCGGATATTTCTACAGACGCATGTCCTTTGACTTAAGAGGCATCAATCCAAATAAAAAATACTGGGATAACTGCCCCATCTTAATCCAAAACCAAGAAAAGGAACCCAGCCACGGATTTCCCGTGTTGGCCACCACGGGCCGTGGTGCCACCCACAGTCAGCCCGTGGTAGATCCCTTCCTTTTTGTCTTGAAAATTATCTCAGCAATCCTTCGCTTTTTCAAGGTATGTAATCCCCCGTCATTCAAGAAAGAAGATAAATACACAGTAACATCCGAATAAATGTAATAGTAGACAAGTCTTTGAACTATGCGTCATTTTTTATTAATTGGATACATTGCACACACAAATTTCAATCTACACTTGACATTTTGACACAATTATTCAGCCATGTGTCCATATCCTTCATGAGTGTATCAAGCCGAGCCTTATAACTATTTAAAGCGGCTACCCTTCACACTAACATAGGTAGACCTTAGAATCATGCTTCCGTAAAGACAAGCCATTCAATCAAGGTTCATTAAGAGCATGATTCACCCTCTTATAACATTACAGTTTACGAGCACTCTTATCTTGTGATGAAATATGTCAGTGCTAGCAATCACTATATAATGTTGTCACTTATTGAACTTAAGATGTGACGTCATATCAAGTATTAATTGAGGCTTCATTATTAGTGATCAAAGATGTGGGCTTAAGTTACATCCCCCTTAATGTTTTCAACACTAATGTGATGTTTGGTTGATGTTTAGCTGAATGTAATGTAATGACAATGTAATGTGATCAACTTTGTAATGCAATCATAATTACTTAGTTTGTGGGAATCATAATTGCAAGACAGTTCTTTTTATTGCTATACTCTCATACAACCTAACAAAGTAATGAAAACACAATTACAAACTTGTTTGCATTACAAGGTTGATTACATCTAACCAAATATTACATAAGTCTTTTGCTAAACCTTTTGTTAAAGGATATGCAAGATTTTCACTTGTTTGCACATAATCAACAATGATTACTCCATCCTTTATCAATTTGTGAACATAGGCATGTCTAAGTCCAATGTGCCTTAATTTGCCATTATACACATGACTATAGATCTTACATAGTGTTGATTTGCTATTGCAATGGATGGAGAGTGCGATATTGGTTTTGGTCGTAAAGGCACTTTGCATAACAAATTTTGTAGCCATTATTCCTCCTTAGTGGCTGTAGTTAAGGCTATAAACTTAGCAGTCATGGCAGAATTTGCAATGCATGTTTGTCTCTTGAAAGACCAAGATATTGTTCCACCACAAAGCAAGTATATCCAACCTGATGTCGAGACATAATCCTTCCTGTCAGTTATCTAACTTGCATGTGAGTATCCTTCTATGACCGAAGGATAATCTGAATAAAACAGAACATTCTCTTGAGTTTTCTTTAGGTTTTTCAAAACACGACGTATTGCATGTCAATGAAACTTACTATGTTTACTAGTATATCTGACTTAGTTTCCTAATTGCAAATGTAATATTCGGCCTTGTACTTGTCATGACCTACATCAAGCATCCTGTGACCTTTGCATACTCAAGTTGTGCAATAGGTCTTCTACTATTTCGAGTCAACCTATAAGTTGAATTGAAAGAAGTGGTTACTGGGGAGTAATCTTGCCATTTGAATCTCCCAAGTACTTTCTAAATATAATGAGATTGGCAAATGCCATTATTATCTCTAATGATCTTGATGCTAAGTATAACGTCGGCCTCCCCCATGTCTTTCATGGAGAACTTAGAGGATATAAAACCTTCGGTTTTCTCCACTTCCTCTAAATCATTTCCAAACATCAAGCATGGCATTAACATATAGATATATAATCACACCTTTTCCATGCTCAAACTTAGAATAAACACATTTGTCAGGTTCATTGATACTGAAGCCAACTGAAAGCACTACCTCATCAAATTAGTTTGCATACTTTCTTTTCTTGCCCTGAAATCACAAAACTTTCTGGTTATTTTATATACACCTCTTCCTCTGACTCACCATTCAAGATTATATTTTTTATATCCATTTGATGAATCACTAGCTTTTGACTTGCAGCAAGAGCAATGAGTATTCTAACGGTTGCAATCCTAGCTATTGGTGTATAGGTGTAAAAGTAATCAATACCATATCTTTGATTAAAGCCCCTTATTACTAACTGGGCTTTAAACCTTTCTATGGTGCTATCTACTCTTCTTTTCCTTTTAAAAATCCATTTTGATGTAATAGGTTTACATCCAAGAAGTAAATCAACTAAGACCTAAGTATTATTTTCCATTATTGAGTCCATTTCAGCTTGGACTGCTTCTTTCCAGAAATGGACATCTTGAGAGTTCATAGCCTCTTTAAACGTGCTAGGATCTGAGTTAATGCTATACACATAAGGAATTTCATTTTTAATGAAATCCTTAGTCCCTTCTACTAGGTAGATAAAGAAATCCGATCCAAAGTATTTCTCATTTCTAATCTGCTTACTCCTTACTTCAACCATGTTTCCTTGTTCTAGACCATTACTTGGAGACATACCATTTGGAATAAGATAATTGGGTTTAGGAATGGAAGAAAATTTGTTTTCATCAAAAATTGCATCTGTTGACTCTATTACAATGTTCACCGCAGTCTAAGCATTTGGTTCAATGACCATTAACCTATACGCTTTGCTATGCCCATCATAGCCTATAACGGTTGCACTCAATTCCTTTTTCTCCTAATTTTCTGTTCTTAGGTTCTGGGACTCTTATAATAGCCCTACAATCCCAAACTTTGAAATAACTCAAGTTTGGTTTCTTCTTATTCCATAACTCATAAGGGGTAATAGACTCCTCTTATTAGGAACTCCATTTAGGATATAACATGCTGTGAGCATTGCTTCACCCTAAAGTCTTTGTTTAAATTGAAATTAAAAAGCATAATATTTACCATTTCAGTTAAAGTCTGGTTTTTCCTTTCAGCCACACCATTTTGTTGTGGTGTGTATGGTGCTGACCTCATGAATTATATTGGTAGATTGAAAAATTTGGATCATAATATTTATCACCCCTATTCGATCTTAGTCTGTTAATGAAAGTTTCACAATGCAACTCATGCTCATTCTTAAAGATCCTAAACCTGGCTAGTGTTTCATGTTTAGCATACAATAAATGCACTTTGCAATACCTTGAAAAATCATTAATGAAAGCGACAATGTATTTCTTCCTCCAAAAGAAGGAGTGTTATGAGAGTCACCTAAATCACTATGAATCAATTCAAGTAATTTGGTGATCTTTTCAACATTAGGAAAAATTTTTTTAGTGATTTTGGTTAACATGGAAGTCTTGCATTTCTCTATGGTTCCATTAAAGTTTGAAATTAACTCAAATCTAGACATTTCTTTCAATCTTTTGTAATTTACATGTCCAATACGATTATGCCATAGAGAAGAAACAGAAGTGACAAGCATGTAAGCAGAATCATTCACTTTTTTAGCACTAGAAGTAGTGATTACATTTAGTTTGAACATATCACCTTAAGCATAAGCCTTCCCCACAAAGACACTACCCTTGAACATAATAAAGTTGTTGGCCTCGTACACTTGTTTGAAGCCAAATCTATTAAGAAGAAAACCAGAAACAAATTCTTCCTAACTTCCGGTGCATAATGTACACCATTTAATGTAAGGGTTTTATCGGAAGTAAAGACTAATTCTACTTGGCCTATTCCTTTGACATCAACAGTAGATGCATTGCCCATGTATAGCACTTTTCCGTCTTCAACCGGGTTAAGAGTCTTGAAGAAGGAGTGGTCTGTGCACACATCCTTGGAAGCACCCGAAATCAACCCACCAATTATTATCACTTTGGACACTATTGATTTGATCAAAGATCATAGCTACAAAGTTGTCCTTTGTTTTAGCTTTTTGGTTGTTTAATCCATGCTTGCACTTTCAAATGGTACAATCTCTCTTTTTATGGCCCAGTTTGTTGCATTTCCAATAAACCACATTTGCCTTCTTATTACCCTTGTTGTTGTTGTTGTCCTTACTAGGCCTTTTCTTGTTCCGTTTCTATCCATAGCTCGGCTCTTCATCTTCAACCACATGAATCTTGGAGATATGCTCGTTTGATTCACCCTGAGTATGCAATTCTTCTTCTATACGAAGATGGTTAGCTAAATCCTCAAGGGACATTTCTTCTTTTTTATACTTTAGGGTTCTTTTAATGTCTTTCTAAGAAGGGGGAGGATTGTCTATTATAGAAGACACTATTATAGACTCATCCATATGTGATTTATGTTGCTTGGAGTGACTTAAAATACGTTGAATTTCATGCAATTGGTCTAGAATTAACAAATTTTGTTTACCTCAACTTTTATTGCTTATCTCTTATTAGTCGTGTTAGAATTAGTTAGGGTTCTGTAATTCTATTTCGGTTTTTACGATTACCTTTGCTGTTTACTATTGGGAGTAGTTTAAATCTTTATTATGTCTATTATTATTGTCATTGCTATTGGTAGTATTTCATGTTATTATATTATTTTTGAATTTTCAGTTTTACTAGTGACTAGTTGTGTATTATTAACAGGTAGATTTTGAGTCTTGTTAACTAAGCTGGTTGTTCTTTGTAGCTAGCATCTCTTTGCCTTTAGTTTCAGTGCTTTGTTATGTTCCTATTAGTTCGGCCCATCCAGTGATTGTTTTGGGGTGTTTTTATTCGTTTACTCCCTCGTTATTCCTAAGTGCAACTTACTTTATTATCAGTGGTAGTAGTATTATTATTATTATTGCGTTGCTTGGGGGGTGTTGGTAGCGCAAGCGAGTGGCGAGCAATGTAGTAGCTTCAGCCAGTACTTTGGGGGCAATTGGGGGTAGGAGGGGTGGAGGGGTTCGGAAGGTGCGCTTAGCGTCTTGGAATATTGGGTCTCTTACTTGTAAGTCTGTAGAATTAGTTAAGTCTTTGCATAGACGTAGGATTAACATATCTTGTGTTCAAGAGACTAAGTGTGTAGGGGTTAAAACTAGAGAAATTGATGGGTATAAGTTGTGGTATTCGGGGTCCGGCAAGGCTCGAAATGGAGTTGGTGTTTTGGTTGAGAAGGAGTCGGTTGACTTTGTCGTCGAAGTGAGGCGTAAGAGTGATCGTGTTATGGCGATTAAGGTAGTGGTGGGAGCAGTAGTCCTAAATGTGATTAGTGTTTATGCACACCATATAGGTTTGCCGGACGATACTAAGAAGCAACTTTGGGAGGATCTAGATTTGGTTATTCAGGACGTGCCTCGGTCCGAGAATCTTTTCATAGGAGGAGACTTTAATGGTCATATTGGTGCCGAAGCAGATGAGTATGATTCAGTTCACGGAGGTTTCGAGTTTGGGAAGAGAAACAATGGAGGAATTTCTGTCCTGGATTTCGCGGTTGCCTATGGGATGTTAGTGGTAAACTCCTTTTTTAAGAAGAAGGAGGACCACTTGGTGACCTTTAAGAGTGGTCCCATAAGGACCCAAATTGATTACTTCCTGATTAGGGCGAATATTAGGAGGTTTTGTAGGGATTGTAAAGTGATACCAAGTGAGTACTTAGAAACTCAGCATAGGTTATTAGTGTTGGATGTGGAGCTTAAATGTCCAAAGTGGAAGAAAATGAGTGTTGGAGAACTTAGAGTTAAGTGGTGAAATCTTACTAAGGAGAACGCTAGGAAGTTAGCAGAGAGGATTAATGAAGGACCTTGGAGGCGGGCAGAGGATGCAGACTCAATATGGGAGGCAATGGCAGTATGTATTTGTAGGTCAGCTAAGGAAATCCTAGGTACATCTAGGAGAGGTGGTAGCAGAATGAAGGGAGCCTGGTGGTGGAACGAGGAGGTAAAGGAGAAAGTTAAGGAGAAGAAAGAGGCATGCGCGGCTTTCGTGAATAGTGGAACGGATGAAGAAAAGGAGATTAGCAGAGTTAGTTATAAGGCAGCAAAAAAGGTAGCCAAGAAAGCTGTTGCCATAGCTATCAAAAATTGGGTACCAAGGAAGGAAAGAAGGAAGTCTTTAAACTTGCGAGAGCGAGAGAAAGAAAAACAAGAGATTTGGGTGTCGTGAGGTGCATCAAAGATGCAAGTGGCAAGGTGCTGTATGAGGATACAGCAATCAGGGAGAGATGGTAAAGATACTTTTCCGAACTCTTCAATGGTGAAGTAATACAAGATTCCCAAAGTACAATAAGAGTAAGTAGTGAGAGTCATCTTGACCCTCGACTGTATGTACCCATTAGCAAGGACGAGATTAAAGAGGCCCTAAAGAAGATGGCTAATGGGAAGGTAGAGAGTCCAGATCAGATACCGGTAGAAGTGTGGAAGTGTTTGGGGAAAGAGGGATTGAAGTGGTTAGTAGAGCTTTTCAATGTTATTTTTAGGTCGGCTAAGATGCCTAGAGAATGGAGGTTTTGTACAGTCATCCCATTGTTTAAGAACAAAAGGGATATCCAGGATTGTAGTAATTATAGAGGTATAAAGCTCCTCAGTTACACTATGAAGTTATGGGAGAAAGTGATTGAGAGAAGGTTGCGGAATAATATTTCGATATCAGAGAACCAATTTGGTTTTATGCCTGGGAGGTCGACCACAGAAGCGATTTTCCTCCTTAGAAAGCTCATGGGATTGTACAGAGATAGAAGGGTAGATCTTCATATGGTGTTCATTGATTTGGAAAAAGCATATGATAGAGTGCCGCGTGAAGTATTGTGGAGATGCATGGAACAAAAAGCGGTGTCACTTGAATATATTCGAGTTATTAAGGATATGTACGACGGAGGTAGGATGAGTGTCAGGACGACAGGAGGGGTTATCAATGACTTCGCGGTTGGTATCGGCCTGCATCAGGGCTCCGCTTTAAACCCTTTTCTTTTCACTCTAGTTATGGATGAGCTTACAAATGGGATTCAAGATGAATTACCATGGTGTATGTTATTCGCAGATGACATTGTTCTTATTGATGAGATCAGAGAGGGAGTTTATGGCAAGTTGGAGTGATGGAGACACTCTCTAGAATTGCGAGGCTTTAGAGTAAGTAGATCGAAAACGGAATACCTGCATTGTTGCTTCGGTGGGAGGGAAGATGCAAGGGGAGAAGTTACAATTGATGGGGTGGCGATACCAAAGGTCGAGAAGTTTAAGTATTTAGGCTCGATCATCCATCAGAAAGGAGATATTGACGAAGATATTATCCAGCGTATAAAAGTGGGTTGGCAAAAATGGAAGTATGCTTCAGGTGTATTGTGTGATAAGAGGATGCCTATCGTACGATAGTTAGACCTGTTGTGTTGTATGGATCGGAGTGCTGGCCCATTAAAAAGACACAAGTTCAAAGGTTGATGGTAGCAGAGATGAGGATGATTAGATGGATGTGTGGTTATACAAGAGTGGATAGAATTAGTAATGGAGTAATTAGAGACTTAGTTAAAGTGTCCCCCATCGAAGATAAAATGAGAGAAACAAGGTTCAGATGGTTTGACAATGTAAAAAGAAGGAGTGAGGATGTTTCAGTGAGGAGATGTGAAAGGATTAACATCCCCGAAGGGAAACGAGGGAGGGGTCGACCTAAGAAGAGTTTGGACGAGGTGATTAGAGAAGACTTAAAAGTTGTAGGGTTCGCAGAGGACTTGACTCAAGATAGGAGACTTGGCTTAAGATAGAAGACTCTGGCGGGATAGGATTAGGATGTTAGATCTCAAAGAATTAGCTTCGTAGTTGCCTCTTGGTTGCAGTAAGGTAGTTTCGGTTGTGAGTTCTTTGTTCGTATGTCATGTTTGTATACAGGTACTACAGATATCTAGGAAGAGACATTGTTTGCATACTCCTATTTGTGGAGGTATAGTACCTTCCCTGCTATGTTGTACTTATGTTTACATAGTTACTGCTACCGGATTTATTAGTACTTCATATTTCATTCTCTGCTGCTTATCCTTAGTTTCTCGCCATAAAATGTTTTCACAAAATCTTTCTTCCACAAATTGTTTTTACAAAATCTTATTTTGTGGGTCTTTTAGAATCAGCCTTTCTACGGGTAGGGATGTTGGTAGAGGTAAGGTTGCCTACATCTGAATCTCCCCAGACCCCGTGAAAGCAGGATCCACATTGGGAGGTGGTGGTAGCGTTGTTGTTGGTCTAGAATGGAATGTTCTTCGACCATCTTATAATTATTAAACTGACTTACTAGGAAATTCTTACTAGAGACATCCTCTATCATGTACTTGTTTTCTAATGCATCTCAAAGAGCCTTTGTGAATTCTACCCCTTGATGCACGTCGAACAAGGCATTCGATATGCTGTTCAATATGTGTCCTTGGCAAATATAGTCATCATTCTCAAACCTTCCTGACGGGCTTGTTCAAGAGTTTTATTATCATTCTTAATGGGATAAGTAGTGTTTAGAACATAACAACCTTCAAAGTGGTTAAAAGAAAGTGCATCTTCTTTTGCCACCGACGGAACCCGACACCCTCAGATTTCTCTGGTTTTTGAAAGTTTGAGGTTATCTCACGAAGTGTTGTCATTATGAAAATAAGCCTTAAGATTGTTGGAACAATGATTTGAATGTGGTACTGAATAATTCAAAAAATCGTGACAGAATCACTTTCCTTAAGACCTATTTGCGGTGCCGCAAATAATCTAGGGATAAGATACTGAAGAACATTTGTAATGTTCAACGTTCTCTCAAAGTTCAATCAATGGAGTGCAAGCACTCACATGGATTGTGTATGTTACTTATTTACATGTCTTATTAACTTGAGGAGGCATCAGTTTGCGCGGGTATTTCTGAAGAGGCATGCCCTTTGGCTTAAGAGGCATCAATCTGAATAGGAAAAAAATGCCGGAATAAATGCTCACCACGGACTGTGGAGGGGTCCTCGCTGCCTCCTTTTAAGCTAAAACCAGGGAAAGGAAGCCAGCCATGGGCCCGTGGTGGCCACCACGGGTCGTGGTGCCCACCCATGGTGAGCTCGTGGTGGATCCCTTCCCTTTTGTCTTGAAAATTATCTCAACAGTATACAACATTAGGATCACAACAAACATTCTACCATGTGTGTTGGTGGTTAGGAGTTTTCTTTGGCAAATGCTTGTGCCTTCTCCAGCTGCAACTATCGCTACCCTAGCTGAAGGAGCTTTAACAATTTTTTGAGATGGTGTAATAAAAAACATATGTGACACCCCTGCCCCCCAAAGGAACAAAAAGAAGAGATAGGGGGGAAAAACGCAACTTGATGAAAACCAACTACAGGAATTCTTCACTTGGTGACAGTGAAGCCGAAATTACTAGTGAGGCTACAAAAGGCTATGAGCGAGTCACATGTTTGTAGCATATGGGCAATAATCAGCACGGGAACTGTGCTCTAAGTTTTGACCTCTGGTTGCTAAGTTGGAATGATTGGGCCCAGCAATCTTTTCCTGCTGTCTGTTTGTGATGTGAATGTGGAAAGAAGACCCTTCATGTGCTTTGAGCTTCATCCATTAGATAATTGTTATGTTTCCTTGAAATCTTGGTAACTGCAGGCCTTTATTATTTCGATAAGCAGTGTGCAGCAAGGCTTGGTACTTAACAATCATCTCCCAGGTTTCATGTGTCCTGATTGTTAGTTGCCACTTTATGGTGGGTCTCTTGCTTGTAGCCCTTGTACCTCGTTAGTGTCAATGTGTCATTAGTGACCTTTTTTTTTTTTTTTTCCCCCTCCATGTCTTATAGAAAAGGAAAAGGAAACCATGTCTTTAGGAATGTGAAATTTTCGAATTGATCATTTGTTAGAAGACACTATTAATGTACCTGATAAATTTCTGAGGCACTGACAGAATCATTGTTGCTTGAAAGTTGAATGAAGGTTTAAGTCCTTGATGTTAACTAAAACTATATTTTTTTAAAAAGTGGACTAAAATACAAATATTTATAAAGAGAAATATTCCTCATCTGACAGCCCAACTGTTTCCTCGCGACCTTTTGGCATGGCATAAGAGTAGGTATTCCAAAGGCAAAAGGACTCAGTGAGGCAGCTTCTCCTTCATGTGGACCTTTTCTTTAATTCTGTTGGAAATAGACCACTATTATTACCTGTGGCCACCAAAGCTTCATGACTTGACACTTACATAAATTTGGAGCACAATATTATTTCACACTTTATAGGGTTGAATGTGGTCAGCTTGCAAGTTGATGGAAGAATGGCTGGAAAGCATGAATCTTAATTAGACCATCCAGCTCTGACTATAGAATGGAATTTCTAGAGTTGATCATGGTGATGTTTCATGATATATTTGACAAGGGAGCAAGACTAAGACCTCCTCTAACAATAATTGTGAATTGTGATTGTAGTAATAGGCATTGTGAGAACAGGTGAGACTTCTTTTAAGCATCAGTAGTTATTCTGTGCCCAACACTGCTTAATGGCAGATCCTAAAATTTTTGTACAACAATTTCTCATTTTTGGGTTACTTAATTCGATAGTACCAATTTATTTTTATAGGTATCCATTTTATACATGTTAAGAATTTTGGTACAGAATTCCGGATATTTTTTTTGAATGACTAACGGCCGGTGAGGACATCGAAACCTTTACTTTGCATCTGCTTCTGAAACTGCTACTGCAGACTCCAATATAGTAGCTTTAGGTGTTTGAATAATCTGTCCCCCAATTTGTATTCTTCTACATATCAATTGTCTTAAATTTGTTTATTTTCTTCTAAAATTATTAGTGGGAGAACATTCCCTGGTTATGTTTGCCTTCTTGAGCACAAAATCATCTGATATATGTCACTCTTTCCAGATTTGAGAATATCTCATTCTGGAGGACTAAGGAAGCTGCCGGACAATATTCAGATGAACCTGGCTCTGGACTTGTGCAAGTTGTGATTTTCGAAGCAGCTGATCGTGATGATATTGGTGGTTCAGCCTATGGTGGACAGCGGTCTATTTGCTGCACACCTGACCTAGCTAAACTTGAAGGCTGCAAGCAAGGGGAAGTCATTAAAATACGATCATCTACGGATAGTAATTGGCCGGTTATTCTGAATGTGAAGTTCAAGGGGAATTCTTTAAAGTCCAGAATGCGCAGTAGAGAAATTTATATCTCAAAGACAGGGATGTACAACTTGTTCTTTATCTCATGTGATCCAAAATTAAAGGGACTTGTTATGAATGGGAGGACTCTGTGGAAGAATCCTGATGGGTATCTGCCTGGCAGAATGGCACCATCAATGATCTTTTACGTTTTAATGTCTCTTGCTTATCTACTACTTTGCTTCTTATGGTTTTTTCAGTATATAAGGCACTGGAATGAGGTATTGCAGCTGCAGCATTGCATCACAGTTGTAGTTACTCTTGGACTATTGGAAATGGTTCTTTGGTATCTTGAATATGCTAACTTCAATAGCACAGGTGTTAGGCCAGTTATACTAACATCATGGGTTGTGACACTGGGGGCTGTGAGAAAAACCCTTTCACGTCTCCTTATTCTTTCGGTTTCCATGGGTTATGGTGTCGTGCGGCCTACTCTTGGTGGACTTACCTCTAAGGTGTTGGTGCTTGGGATTACTTACTTCTTGGCAACTGAACTGCTAAACATTACTGAATATGTGGGCACAATTAATGACATATCGGGACGAGCACGACTTCTTTTTGTCCTCCCTGACTCATTCCTGGACGCATTTTTGATTTTATGGATTTTCACGTCTCTTTCAAAGACTCTAGAACAGCTACAGGTTTGTGGTCTCTGCTTTGCTTATTTAGTTTTTGTTTCATGAGCTTAATAGCCTTAAATCAGTCTTCACTTTTGATGGTGTCTTTTTTTACTGTATTCACCTAATGCACTTATGGTAGGTTCCACTTAACAACCGATTTAAAAACTTCATCAGGGAATCTTTTGCGCTCATTTATTTGTGCTAGCTAGTTGGGAACGAATCAAGTGTATTCCATCTGATTTTATGGGTTGAGGCCTTGATGGGTTTGGTTTTGTATGTTACATGAACGGCTGTTCACTAATACCAAATGACTCCCTAGTCTTTTCTACCAAGGCACATGTGTAGATTCCAGAATGAAGAATACCAACCAAAGGATAGCTATTTCAAACCCACAGTCCACTGCATCCTCCCTTCACCCTTAATGTTGCCTTTTGGGTTCTCACCCCAAAAATGATGATTCAGTCAGTTTTACCACTTCCAAGTTCTGACTTCGTTTGCGACCATATATATTGCCACTATTGTCTGATAACTTAGATTTTAGGACTTGATATTAGACCAGAAATTATCCCTTTGTTGGGCTATAATTTACAAATGAATGAGACTTTTTTTAACTGAATTAATCCATTCTTGAATTCCATTATAATTAAAATGGTTTGTGGCTTGAGATAAGTTGGTGGTTTGAGGATACTTGCTATCACTTTAGCTGAACTCTTTACGTTTTATTTGTAATGTCTTGCCTCGGCTAAAAAATTTTCTTTTTCAGGCAAAACGAATTTCTGTGAAGTTGGACATATACAGGAAGTTCTCAAATGCACTGGCAGTTTCAGTTCTTGCTTCTGTTGCATGGATAGGATATGAGGTATATTGAACAGACAACATTATAAATTATCTATGTCTTAATTTGTTTTTCTTTTCTTGGTGATCTGTTTTGATTCACAAAGCCAATGCTTTGGTCAGTTTTATACGAAAAGAGTGCTTGTGGATGTCTAAGGATGTGGGTGGAGTGGTGGACTCATATGGGATAGGTTCTTTCATAAGTTTAGAATAATCAACTACATGGAAGATTTTTTCACTTTGGATTGGTTTCCCTTTTTTTCTTTTTTCTTTTTTTTGGGGGGGGGGGGGGTGGTGTGCGGGAGGGAGGATGAATCTGTGTTCATGTTTGTGGGTGTGAATAGCACTAATGGGTTGGGATATGGGAATGGCTCCCTTTGTCCAATAGCTGGGACTTTTGAGGTTGGCAATAACAAAGATGGTTTCATCCTCAATGCTTGTCAACTCCAAGTTCCGCGGTTGTGGCTTACCATCTTGGTTGCTTGTGTAGTAACTGCTAATGCTCTTAACAAAGACTGCATTGAGCACATCTCAGGTGCTTACTATCGGCTTTGTTGGTGAAAAATTGACGTGGATATTTGATTCAGAGCTGTCACATGAGCAGTCATTGTTATGCAGAAAATATTCTTTATGACATGGCCAGTTTTCTGGTCCTTTTGTGTGTAGTAATGGTTTTTCATGCCCAGTCGAGAGAGATTGCTGTTTTGAACCGAAGTTTTGTTTCTGAAATGCTTGTCTTATTAGTTCAGTTGCGAGCAGTGGCTGATGGCAAGCCAGGTCATACTTGCAAGCATGGATTCAAAATGTGGCCGTTCTGCAACGAAATGACTGCAACGGAAAGGTTTTGAAACTGATCTAATCGTGCTTTTGCCTTGCAACAACTGTGATATGCAACGTGATTGCCATATTAGCGTGAAATCACAATTGTGAAGTGCATTTTGAATCCTTGCTTCCATGTTGACCAGGTCTAAGACTCTCATAAAATGATGGATCAGTTGGATTTGGTGGGCAGTCACTTCCAGCTTCAGCCAGTGGAGTTAACCCAAGTCCAGCTTGGCAGCTATGATGTGATTAATGTCTATCCATGTCAAAGTTCATGTTGATTGTCTAATCCATAGCAGGCATTAAAAGATCTCCTGTCAATAGTTAAGAAAAAGCCATAGCATGAAGTTATGCTGACATCCTGTGTAAGATTTGACCAGTATCAGGAAAGCATTGCATTGCCCAACATTGAAAGTGACATCTAGTTTCTGTTAAAGGGTATAAATGAGAGTTAAAGCATTAGGGATGAGTTAGGATTAGCCTTTGGGTAAGGACAATGATCAGGGACAGTAACTCAGGTAGGCAGATGTAGAAAAGAAGATATTGCAACATTTAGAAGGCTTTGTATTGGTTACCTGGGTGCAATTCCACTAGATTTTGTATGAGCACTCGGGTTCTTGTGTGCAAGCATTCACATTGGTTTTCTAGAGAAAAATTGCTCTGTCTGATGTTCTACAGCCGAGAGGGTGGTCAGGATGTGTTTTGCATCAATGCGTTACCTCAGAAGAAATGCGGAAGAATCTGCTTTTGGTTGGAACATGCGAGGGGCCCAACATATGTGACATTGTTGTTTGCTCATATTTCTTGTGTGCAGGCTAGGCTATGTTTTATTGACTAATGATGGTTACTGTTGCTGTACTAAAATTAGTTCTTGATGAATTTGTGCTTACAGATCTACTTCAAGGCCACAGATCCTTTTAATGAGCGGTGGCAAAGTGCTTGGATTATCACTGCCTTCTGGGACATTCTGGCATTTGCAGTGCTATGTGTAATTTGCTATCTTTGGGCTCCATCTCAGAGTGCTCAGCGGTAAGTTAACACCCTGCTTGGATTCTTGTAACTTTATGAGATTCCTAATCCCCTCTGTGGGAGCGGTTGGCCAACAGTTCCTGGAGTGATGCCATGAAAGCATGGTGTTGTAGAACCATTATATTAGATTGGAATACTGGAGCTTGTGCATGCCTTCACCAAACCAAGTCCTGGGTTTTCTTTTTCTAGAGAGGGGAGGAGGGTTAGATGTGTGCTACCTTATGCCTGATCGCAAAGAGGTTTTTTCTTTGAGAATCTACGTTCAAAAAGGCATTGACGGCCTGCTGGCTACTTTGCAAGAAGTTGACAGTTTATTGAGGCATTTGTTTCCTTGTCCTGTATATTCTAAAAATATCATGCAAAAAGTTGCATATGCTTTATGAAGATAAATCTCACTGCTAAACAGCACAAGCTGAGCTGTCTTTTTGGTCTTTAACATTGGATTTCTGTACTTCGTAATTGATCTGCTGAAGCTTTGTTTCGTTTCCTCCCGTGCTTGAAAACTTGTGCAACGATCATCCTTCCTCCTCTGGCTTGGCACCTGAAAGCCTCTGCTCTGGTCCCTTCACTCCCTTGTTTTTATTTTTCCTTTTTTTTTGTTTTTTTTTTTGGGGGTGGGGATTCCTGGATGAAACCGAGAGTTTATCCATACTCATGAAACTGTTAAACAGAAGGAGGCCTGTAGCCCATAAAATCTGACAATTTAGTTTTTTTTATAAAAGGTTTATGCTATATGATGGTATTTGACACTTGACAGTATTGGCTAATATCCAACTTTGGCCTTTGTAATGGTTTTTTTTTTTTTTAAATAATTTTTTTAATAAATAAAAAGGGTGTGGCAAAACTGTCCTTTTGTTTTGAAATTCCATATCAGTCAATTGACTTTTCAATCTGCGGTGTAAGACAGCCTGTCAGAAATAGTAAGGATAAGCTTTCACACATGGAAACTCAATGTCATGCATCATCTTAGGTGGGAGCATTGTGAGGGTTCCTTAGTGACGTGATGGTATGGATAACGTTGGATTTGAGTGCAAGAATGAATTGAATGTGTGTTAGATGAATAATTGAATATCAAATCAGGTATACAATGTTACCTGTGATGATCAACTGCAAGCCAGATTTTGAGAGAATAATTTTGGTGTGTTCCTTTTGTTTGGGGGAGAGAGACCTGCACAATCACAACAGCAATCGAGAAACAAGGTGGCCAGTTCCCTTCTAGTTCATGTGAAATTATGATGGTCTTCTACGAAGTCCAGTTGAGAAGGTGTTTGGTGCAAAAGCCCTTACTCCTTAGTTACAGCGGGTTCCCCAGAAAGAACATGGAAATGCCCATTGATTTGATCCGGATGATCCAGCACTTGTCAACTGCCAGAACTCCAAGAACTGTATCAAGGACATGAGTACCTATATCTATGTCCCTATTTTTGGGCTCTCCATTGATGGTCACTTGTGGGTTGTTGTTAGTCTGGGTAGAGTAGAATCTTCAATACTGCTGAAATTTTGAGATGCAAAAAGAAGAATGACTTCTTTACGAAACAACACGAAACCAATACTCGAGTACCACCGAGGTTCTGTGGGGATTATATTTACACAACCTTATCCTTTAATTTTAGACAGGTCATCTTCATTAGACCCTAGATTTATAGTGTTTACTGCTTATTGCTCGACTGCAACAGTAGTAGAGGATCATTCAGCGAGGCTTTTTCAGCTGCCTCAAAGATGGACCTAGATCACTTCACGAAAGCTAATAATTGGTGATTCATTTAATCTTATTCTCCCTGGTCTAGTGCCAATGCCTCTGTTTAGATAGCTACTAAATTGTTGGGTTCTGATTCAGGTATGCATACTCAGATGGAACAGGACAAGATTATAATGATGAAGAAGCACAATCTCTCACGGGAGGGAAATCTGCTGGAGATATCAACTTGGTGAAGCAGGTGAAGGAAGATAGAAATGGTGCGAATAATAATGCTTATGATTCGGAAGAAGATGACACCCCTGCTGGCGAGGGTGAATAGCAAGGTCACCAAGAACGAACCGTTGGTGGTAAACAGGATTCGGCTTAACTCCATGTGCGTTTAGAGTAGCGTGATTGATTCCAAGAATCTGTGGGAACTACTAGGCAAAGGAAAACACACACATTAGATGTTCAAGGCTTGCTGGTATCTGGGTCAGCTATTTTACAGAAAAGGGTGTATAGCTGTATATGAAATTATGAATGGAGTGTCCATGATGGCTATCACTATAAAGAAGGCCGGTTGTTTGGATTCGATGCTTGTAACTCACGTTCAACTTGTACAGGCCAGCCTGGGGTACCTTTGGCAATTTGGATTGCCTGTTCATGTATTCATTTTTTCCAATTCCCCCCCCCCCCAAAAAAAGTGGCCCTTAAGCTTGTATTCTGTATAACTGGCGTGTATTAACATTCCTTATATTGATTGGTTTGGTTCTTGGTAAAGTGGAAGTCTCAGATTCAGATGATCCAGGCATTGAATTTCACAGCAGCAGCAGGTCATTATCAGTCTTCAGCTTTTCTAAAACCTTGTTATGAACAAAGTCATCTGGATAAAAAGGACAGTGGAACAGAAAGAAGTTCAGATGTAGTCTGAGTAAGCCTGCATCTGAGCGTCACTGGATTTGCAGGATGCATCCGGGAATGCTTCTTTGTACGTGCCTGCTCTTCTTAAATTTTCCTTGATGTTCTCCCTTTCATGTATGGTTCTGCTTTAAGGGTGGGTTGGGCATTGGGCCTTTGTAGCTTTGTCCCCCTTTCCCTGGATTAGTTGGCCTGTTGGGTCTTTCCTAAGACGGGGAGCCCAATAAGTTATCCTTAAATACCATTATATATATATAAAAAAATGTATGGTTCTACTTTTAAGTTCATGAAGACTGGAGCTTAAGCTTGGGCTGACAAGGCGCAAGCAAAAAGGAGTGGAGTAACTTCAATATTGAGTTAGCAATATCTAACCTAATGGCTTGAGAAGGGAAGAAAAGCAACAATTGAGCTCAACTAAGCCAACTTGAGTCAGGCTTCAATGAGCTATACTAACCAAATCGAGGTCCGATGACATAGCATTGACTGTGCAAACTTGACTTAATATATACTTTTAAAAGGGATGATCATGAATGGATTTTATCCTCTTCCTATAACATGTGAAATATCCGTGGCACGTACACGTTATATATGCTCATGTATCCGTACAAAGGTTGATGGTTTTCTACACTTTTTAAACTGTATATGAATAATAAAATGAATTTGGAGGGGAAAAAAAGGTTTAGAACTCACTCGTCTAACGGATTAGTGTGTTTATTCCAATGATTAGTAATGTTCCTTTGCAATGCCCTTATATGGGCTACTTTGCTCTCCAATATCATGGGATTGTGTACCAGAATCCATAGCGGTAGTGACGCTTGCAACAAATATGACACTTCTATTGGAAAGGGGAGTAAGTTATAAGAGTAAGAGTAAATAATAAGTATGAATAAAAGAGAATAGATAAGAGTAAGTTGTCTACCCTTATTTAGGAGTTTAAATAGAGTAAGGACTTACTTTCGTTTGGAAGAATAGGAGAGTAAATTAAGAATAAGTAAATAAACTGACACATATGTCTTCACTAAATAGATTAAAGTATATTCTGTTTCGGTTTATGGGGGTAAATATGTAAAATACCCTATCCTTACACTCCATTTTGGAATGTAAGAAAACGGAGAGTGGGAGGGGGGTGAAGAACAGTAAGGGTTGCTCCTCATTACCCCTCCTTACTCTCCAATTCTTACTCACAATTAAGGGTAAAGGGGACTATTTATCTTTTGTTGTCGGAAATTCGGATAGTTAAAAAAGGTAAATTTGGACTATTTTTTCAACTTGGATTGTATGAACTAAAAGCAAAATGCTCTGAACTTCTTCTATTCCATTTCTATGGAGTAGCAGCTAGTTTATGATTTAAATCTAAGGTCAATTGGAACTAGTATCTGTATAATTTTGCAATTTAGGAGCAAAGCTGGTACATCATATCCCTCTACACCACACTTGGTGGCGGGATTTTTGGGGTATTAGATTTGGATTTGGATTTGTGAGCATTTACCCTTCCTCACTCCCTCTTATCCCCCCTTAGCACCCTCCATTAGATCTCTTTTTACCCCTCTTTACTCCTCCATGCAACCCATTTTGGAGTGTAAGAAAATGGAGGATTGAGGGGAGTAAGGGGGAGTAAGAGTCACTCTCCCTGACTCCTCCTTACCCTCCTTCTCTTACTTCCAAACATTGGTAAAGGGGACTATTTACCCTCTTCTACTTCCCTTTACTGCTCCCTACTCCCCATCCAAACATACCATAAAGTGTGCATACACAACGGCAAGATAAATATTCAAGTATTCCAAGGTGAGATACATCTACCATGTCAAAGCTCAAATTCTTATCAGCACGCCAGGGAATATTTCCAGCAGTGTCATCATATTTTTGTCTACTATGTTTGTAGAGAAGTCAGTAAGGTGCTGACTAATTGGGGAATTCAATCTCCACGATACCCATGCGTGGCACGGATGTGGCAGAAGCTACCTATTATAGATCATATGTCATTTTTTCAATGTAATTATATCTTATAAATCATATATAAAAAAATTAATAAAGAAGAATAAAGATATTACTTAATTTGATTGATAAGATATTTGAGAGTTGTTGATAAAAATTTTGAGTCTAAACCTTATATGCATCGACGTTTGTATTTTTCTTTATAATTAAAAAGAATAGAAAGTACTTAGGATGTTATGTAAGTCTATATATTTAAAGCATTAATATTTTGTTTTTCTTAATCTAAACATAGAAAACAAGAATTCATATTATTCTATTTAATTTTTTCCATCAAATGTTTATAGAGATCCAAACCTAACAAAATATTGGCTGATAAATTGGATTTATTAACCAATAATTAATATGAAAACGAATGAGTTGGCAATAGCGAATTTCACTATTGTATTGTTATAATTCAATATTCTACTTACTAATATTCTTAGATTCAGTAAATGAAGTGAAAAATCGGTCTCAACTAAATATGTATCTAATTCTATAGGATCATAGCTTGTGTCGTTGAATTTTAAAATAGTTAATACAAAAAATCCAATACTAAATAATTTCTTTTCTTGTGTTAAAGATATACAAATAGCCAAATAACTAAATTAATTAAAAAAAGGAACTCGAGCGCAGGGGGAGAAACCTCCACCTACACGGCCCGGGGGAGAGGGAGGTAGAAATGCGTACCCCGCATGGCTTAATGCAGCGATTGTGCAACACTATGGAGCAATTTAACAAGCAAACTTTAGTGGTGGAGAAAACGTAGAGTGCGCTCTGCGGCTTTTAATTTAGAGCGCTCCTAAAGGGCCCATCCGCCTCCATGTGTATGCTCTGTGTATAAGTTTTTTCGACGTTTACAAGCTATCAAGTTTTATAAGATGTCATTTTTTTTTTAAAAAGAAAAGCATAAATAGGAAAAGACATGGGTTATTGATTAGTTTCCAAAATAATTTAAATTATTTCATGTCCCATCTAATTAATTGTGGCATGCAATTAAGAAAATATTTCTTCATTGCTAATTTGCTAATTAGAATATGTGCAATTGTGCCTAGACAAACTGGAAGCAAATTTCCGGTGCACTTTTTATAATAGATACGAGTTGCTCATATTCATATTATTCATCGAGTGTTGCTTCGGAATTAATTCATCCAGCTTAATTCATATTATTCAATTTTGGTTTTTCAGCAATGGCAAAATATCCTCGGGTGCAAGGCGTATGATGGTGATTAGCGTTAGAATCTTGATTCTATTACTACAGTGGTATATTGTTGAAAAGGAGGTTAGTCTTGATTTGAACTGTTATGAAATTCAATATTTTTTTGGGATGCTATATAGTCAAAAAAGGAGGTTACTCTTGGATTCAACTATTCTAAAATTTAAAAAAAAAACAATTTAGTTATTTTTATGACTATTAAATGGTACAGTATTTTCTACTTTTGAGTGTCAAGATCGGAAATGATTATGTTCAAGACACAGTGAATTCTTATTACCATGGATTATATGGTAAACATTCATTTTTGGAAGCCACTTAGTATATTTTGAAAGAATTTTTTATATGTCTAAATAGAGTATGATAATTCTATTCGTTCTGCAAAGAGCACGCAATAAACTAAGAACTTTGATTAGCATTCTTTTTTCTGCAACTAAAACTAAATTGCTCCTCTATTCATGAGGTTCGTTTTATTGGATTTTTTAAATTATTCTTTACTTTTTCCCCAACAGAAAGCTTGGCGCGAAAAAATGTGAGTTAATTGTTTTTTTTTTTTAAGCGTGCATGTTGTGTGAAGTTTACTGTACAAAGATTTCCAATAAGCATTAGCTTTAAAGCCACAATTTGATCTTTTTTTTTTTTTTTTTGGGGGGGGGGGGGGGGGATCGCAACACATACTTTTAGTTTGTCTTGTTATTGGTTCATATGACTACATGAGTCTTTTGCTATTATAAGACGCTTCTTCAATACTCCTCTATTAGTCCATTTGATATGGCACTGTTAATATATTATTCTATTATTGGTTCATGTGATTTTATGATGCGAAATTGTGATTTTTACATACTTTTTCATGTGATATTTTGTTTATGGGCATGGCATTGTTTGTTTACAAGATATTGTTCGTTCATTTTATAAAGTCTATTTGTTCATTTACTAGTTACATAATTGTTTCCCCAAAATGCACTAAGAGATTGTGTCAATTGAAGTTCATCTTTTTCTGTATAGTATTTCGTTTACCATTGCGATGTATTTGGATATATATATTTTAAATATTGTTTGTTCATTAGATTAAGTCAAATTGTTCAGCAGTGTAACTATAGGATTGTTTGTTCAAATGATATTAGTAGATTGTTCAATAATAGTGATGTTATTGTTTACATTAGTTGGTTGATGATTTCTTTTATAAGTTTTAAGTAGGCTGTTAGTAGACATATAATTTATTATTTGAAATTTTTCATTGTAAGTTTACTTAAAAATTACATGTCTTTTTATGTACAAAGGTATGGATCATCATAATCAAGCAAACCTTTGCAATAGAAGGTAACAAACAAGGTTGACCGTGCTATCAAGGAATGTGCTGTTGAAGACACTTTCATAAAAGAGATTGTTCAGACTACTCATAGCAAGTCTAAAAACGATCTTCCAACATTGGATCATGAATGTCTATTTTGGGTATTTTCTACTTGATAGACTGGCTCAGCAAGGAACAATATTTGGTTGTAATGGGATAGAATTTGGTTGTTTTTGGGCTACTCGAACCAATGTTATTTTGTAAAGCTTAGGAATGTGGCTGTTAGAAATTTATGATTATTGTGGTAGTTTTCTTAAACTTCCAAACCATATGATATTGGAGTTCATGGAGGAATGTTCACGCGACATTTGGGTCGCCTATGGAACATAAAAACGTTGTGGAAGGAAAATCTTATGATTCTTATGAGAAGTACGATGTTTTGATGGGCAGTTGGAGTAGAAGATGGCATATGTCATCTGCAGCTCCTAAGGTGTGAAAGACACACGACGAGACCTTTGCTGGGGGTGATTATGGTGATGAATTCAAGAGAGATTTTGTTGTATATGTCATTTCCACCTGCATCAAGGGGCATCGAGATAAAGATGCATATTTTAAGATCCTGAAATCTTTTGGTGTGAATATGTGATTAGAACTTTAAATGCCACTATTTTTGAATGGATGAGTGATCCTAACTGGATCTTCAGGGGTCCCCTAATATTTTTGATGGTTAATATATGTTTTTTCTTTTCATTTCATTTGTTATTCTTTTTGTGATTTTTTCCCTCCTTTTTATGGCACTAAGAACCTTTTCTTTTGGGATGCTTGGCTATGCTATTTGGATAAGATTGTTTTTGTGGGTGTTATCCTAAAAGATGGTTTCCAATTTCAATTATTGGACTAAAGCTAAGGGCAGAAGAGAGTAACAAAGAAGAACAGATGGATGGTATCCTCGACAGGCGTGCAATTTGTGGGACGTTGGAAATATGATAATGCAGTTCAAGCTGCTAAAGCTAATATAGAGTAATACTTTTAAGATCTCAAGCTTGAATGGATGCAGAAAGACAATGCTAATTTTGTACTAGTTTGCATTAATTGTGGTAGCAGAACAGTGTCTCCTACGTCCATTGTTGGTGTCTATCTTTTAACATGTTAAATATATGATTCATAGTTTTACTCATAATACCTTTCTGTTTTGTTCATCACTTAGGTTATGCTTGCTTGTGTATCTAATTAGGACTTTGTTCTTTTTAATTATGTTTTTCTAAATTAAACTGAACTTATTTTTGCTTAAATGAACTAAACATTTTTTCCAAACTAAATTAAACAGAATTTAACTAAACTGATCTTACTTTTTGTTGAATTGAACTGAGCTAAAAAATGAGCTGATTATTACTGAATTGAATTTAATTCAGAAACTTATTTTTTTACTGAACTCAACTTATTTAGTTGTTGAATTGAACTGAACTTATTTTTCTTGTTGAACTTATTTTTTCTAAAATGAAGTGGCTGAACTAAACTTACTCTGTCTTAGTTGAACTTAACTGAACTGAACTCATATTCTAAAAAAAATGGAAGACAATAGGGCCTAAATTGATTTTGTTCAAATTTTAATTTTTGTATTAAATGATGGAGTGTGAATAGCTGAAGAGAGACAATGCTGATAATCATCCACTTGTTAGCGATTCAACAACTGAACCAACATGTGTTGCTTGTGATAGCAAAGGAGTGCCTCTTGTACCATCCACACTGTGTATATACTCTCAGTGCTAATATGCACAAGTTTTCCCACATGACAACTAACAAGCTTTCAAGTTTTATACGATGTCATTTAAAAAAAAAAAATCAGAAATAGGAAAAGATATGGAACATTGATGGACTTTCAAAACAATTTAAATTGTTTCATATTCCGTCTAATGCATCATGGCATGCAATTGGAAGAACATGTCTTCATTGCTAATTTGCCAAATAGAATATGTGCAATTGTGCCTAGACAAACGTCAAGCAAATTTGTGGTGCACTTTTCATAATAGCACAATTTGCTCATATTCATATTATTTATTGAGTGTTGCTTCGGAATTTATTCATCAAGTGTTGTTCATATTATTCAATTTTGGTTTTTTAACAATGGCAAAATATCCTCGGGTGTAAAGCATAGATGATGATTAGCGTCAGAATCTTAATTCTATGACTACAGTGATATATTATCGAAAAAGGAGGTTAATGTTGATTTGAATTATTCCTAAAGTTCAATATTTTTTGAAGTGCTATATAGTCAAAAAGGGATGTTAGTCTTGGATTCAACTATTCTTATTTTTTTCAAAAATAGTGTAGTTACTTTTAGCGGCTCTTTAATGGTACAATATTTTCTAATTCTATGTGTCATGATCAGGAATGCTATGTTCAAGATGTAATCAATTCTTGTTACCTTGGATTTTCTGGTAAACTTTCATTTTTGAATGCCACTTAATTTATTTTGAAACTATTTTTCGTATGTATAAATCTAGTCTAGTAATTTTATTTGTTCCTTAAAGAAAAAGAAATCTAACTATGAACTTTGATTAGCATTCTTTTTTTGTAGCTAAAACTAAATTGAACCTCTATTTATGAGGTTTGTTTTGTTGGATTTTTTAAATTATTCTTTACTTTTCCCCCCAACAAAAACCTTAGGTTGAAAGAAATGTGAGTTAATTGTTATTTTTTTAAAGCATGCATGTTGTTTGATTGTGACTATATAAAGCTTTCCTATAAGCATAAGCTTCAACGCCACAATTTGATTTTTTTTTTTTGGGGGTATCGAAACACATACTTTTAGCTTGTCTTGTTATTGGTTTAAATAAATTTTTTGCTATTATAAGATGCTTGTTTTCAATATTCTCCTATTAGTCAATTGATTATGACTGGAGTTGGGAAAAGCTGACCCGACACGATTACCGATCCGAACCCGACACGAAGTTAAGCGGGTTTGGGTACGAAGTTTGAATCTGTTTAATTAAATGGGTTGACACGTCAAACCCGTTTAATTAATTGGGTTAGGTTCAGGTTGGAAAGCTTGACACGAAAAAAAACCTATTTAACCCGTTTAAGTTAAACGGGTTAAATAGGTCAAACCGTTTACCGTTTATATGTTTACCGTTTACCGTTTACCGTTTATATATTTAAAGGGAATTGAATATTGGGCTTTGGGCAATTGGACTTTTGGGGGGAGAATTGAAAATTTTAGAGTTCAAAAGTCCAATTGGCCCACTAAGCTTCCAAAAAAAAAAAAATAAATCAATTTGATGTAAATTGTAATGCACTAATGCGGTGCACTGCCCGATGCCTCTCACTCTCAGCTCTAGAACTCTCTCTCAACCCTAAAAGGCTAAACCTAAACCTAGTTTCTAGAACGCTCTCGGTCACAAAACAACTCACAACCCTAAACCTCCTCTTTCTCTCGATCTAGAATCTGGATGCATCTCAGAACTCTCAGCTCTAGAACTCTCTCTCAACCCTAACCCTCCTCCTCCATTCCTCTCAATTCTCTCAGTCTCGCATCCCCATCCCTCACGTGTTCCTCAGAACTCTCGATCTAGCACGTTGCTATATTTCTACGAATTTGATCTTGTTTTCATGAAATCTCTACGAATTCGAGAGTTCTTTTTGATCTGTTGAACAAGATCTAAACTATTTTTCTCTTCGATTTTCAGTGCTGAAGGCTGACTTCGCCAAGTTCATCTTCTTACAACAAGATCGAAGAGAAACAGTTGAAGCTATTGTCTACCTAAGGGATTGGCTATATGGTCAAGAAGTTGATGTTTCATTCTAATTTTTAGTTATTGTTCAGTGTGTTTCAGGGTTTGTACATTTGGTTCATTAGTTGATTGTATAACTGATTTTGTTTTTTCCCCTTGTTGTCTTTTCACATTTGAATCAGCACTTGTGGCAATGGAACACAACTTGGATGATTTGCGTGGCGATGTGATGAGCATGAACCTAAGTGATGAAGGAAGAACTTCTGTTGCATCCAAGAGTGAGGCTGGCCGTGGATTTGGGCAAAAATCTGGGTTAGATAATTAGGTTGTGTTCTGTTTAATGCACTTGGTCTGTTGATTCTTGGTTGTGGCTTGTTGCTGGTTTTTTGCCATAAATTCAGACACTTTAGCTTGTTCTGGGTTTGTACTTGAAGTAATTTGTGACTTTTAGTAGTTGCTTGTTATTTGTAGCTCTTGGTCTGTAAAAACTAAGTTGGAGTAGCAGTGTAGCACTGTTGCTTGACTACTTGTTGAGTCCATTCTTTTGGATTATGCTTCTGCATTTGGGTGATTAGTGATGCACCCTAGTTGGTTGGTGTGTAGTGTGCTGCAAGTTTAATGTCATTTTGTAGCTGGAAAGTTGTGTATTTGTGTGGGAAAATGCTTTTTTGGTTTGAATATTATGCTTCACTTAAACAGGTTGATGGTTAAACAGGTAACCTAAACCTAACCCGTTTTATCCGTTTACTTAAACGGGTTAGGTTCAGGTCAACCCGTTTAATTATTAAACGGTTCAGGTTGGGATTTTTTGACCCGTTTATTAAACGGGTTGGTTTCAGGTTAGGGGGTATTCAACCCGTTTATGTTCGACACGAACACGAATCCGACCCGACACGACACATTACCCAGCTCTAATTATGACATTAGGATATTCTTCTATTATTGGTTCATGTGATTTTATGATTTGTAGTTATGATCTTTACGTGCTTTTTCATATGTGAGTTTACGTTTATGGCATATTGTTCGTTCATAATATAAAGTCCATTTGTTCAATTACCAGTTATTTTCTTGTATTCCCTAAAGTGCACCAAAAGAATGTGTCAATTGACGTACATCATTTTTGTATAGTAATTCGTT
This sequence comes from Carnegiea gigantea, assembly GCA_029747015.1. Lineage (NCBI taxonomy): Eukaryota > Viridiplantae > Streptophyta > Magnoliopsida > Caryophyllales > Cactaceae > Carnegiea > Carnegiea gigantea. The sequence goes on along the minus strand of JAKOGI010000307.1, from coordinate 674,158 downwards.
GACTATTGTGATGTGTTCGGATATGTGTATATTTTAAACATTTTTTTTTGTTATATTAATTCAAATTGCTCAAAAATCGAACTATAGAGTTGTTTGTCCAAATGACATTAGTAGATTGTTCCATGATAGTGATGGTTTTGCTTAAATTGATTGGCTAATGGTCCTTTCATAAGTTTAAGTAGGTTGTAAGTAGGTATATAGTTTATTATTTGAAATTATTCATTGTAAGTTTGCCTAAAAATTATACTCTTTTTTTTTTTTTTCATGTTACATTGGTCTAGATCATCACAATCTAAGGAGCCTGTGCAAAAGTAGGTAACAAACAAGTTTAGTGGTGTTATTAAGGAAGGTGTCATTGCAGACACTTAGTCTCATAAAAGGGGTTGTTAAAACTACTCCTAGTAGGTCTAGAAACGACCTTCCAATATTGGGTCACTGAATGTCTATTTCGAGTATTTCCTACTTGATAGAGAGGCCAAACTATGAACAATATTTGGCTATGAATGAGATACATTTTGACGGATTTTAGTGTACTAGAATCGATGTTATTCTGAGAAGCTTGGAAATGTGGCTATTAGAAATTTATGATTATTGTTGTAGTTTTCTTAAGCTTCCGAACCATAGGACATTGAAGTTCATGGAGGAAGATATTCATGCAACACTTGCGTTGGCCATGGGTCCTAAAAAAGTAGTTGAGGGAAAATCTTATGAGTCTTGTGAGAAATATGATGCTTTGTTTAATAGTTGGAGGATAAAATGTGATATATTATCTTGAGCTCCTAAGATGGGAAAGAAGCGCCACAGAATTCTTGCTTGGGGTGATCATGGTGATGAATTCAAGAGGGTTTTCGTCATATATGTCATTTCTACCTGTATCAAAGGGAAGCCAAAATGGGGATGCTTATTTTAAGATCCTAGAGTCTTTTGGTAATGTTGCTAAATCAACTACAATTGGTGTGTATATCCGATTAGTACTTTAAGTGCCACTGTTTTTGAATGGAGGAGTTATCCTTATAGGATGTTTGAGGGTCCCCTAAAATTTTCGATGGTTAGTATATGTTTTTTTATTTTTTTTGGGCATTTTACCTGTTACATTCTTTTTGTGATTTTCTTCTTTGTGTGTCTAAGCACCTTTTTTTTGGGGATGCTTAGCTATCCTATTTTGATAAGGTTGTTTTTGTGGGAGTTACTCTTGGAAGATGGTTTCCAACTGCAAGTAGTTGGAATAAAGTTTGTGGGAGTTACTCCTGGAAGATGGTTTCCAACTGCTAGTAGTTGGACTAAAGTTGAGGTGTAGAAGAGAATAAATAATGAAGAAAAGATGGATGATATGTTTGGTGGAGGTACAATTCATGGGACATTGAATTATGATAATGTAGTTCAAGCTGATGAAATTGATTTAGAACAATACTTTCAATATCTCATGTGTGAATGGATGCAGAAAGACAATGTTGATTTTGTACTAGTTTGCACTAATCGTGGTAGTAGAAGAATGCCTCCTATTGCCACTGCTAGTGTCTCATTTGAGATATGTTTTTGACATGTTAAATATGTGATTTATGATTTTGTCCCTAATGCCATTTTGTTTTATTCATAACTTAGGTTATCATTGCCTTTGTATCTAATTAAGACTTTCTTATTTTCAATTAAAATTTTTAAAAGTAAACTAAACTTATTTTTGCTGAAATGAACTAAACTTATTTTTGTTGATCTAAACTAAACTGAATTTAACTAAACTGAACTTATTATTTGTCGAATTAAGCCAAACTAAAAAATGAACTGATTATTATTGAATTCAATTCAATTCAACTAATTTCTTTTTTTGCTGAACTCAATTATTTAGTTGCTGAACTGAACTAAACTTATTTTTTCTACTAAACGTTTTTTCTTGGGAAATGAACTAGATGAACTGAACTTACTTTTTTTTAAATTGAACTTAACTGAATTGAACACAACTAATTTTGAAAAAGATAAATGGAAGAGAATAGGACCTGAATTGATTTTGCTCAAATTTTAATTTTTATATTTGCTTAAATGCTAGAGCGTGAACGGATGAAGAAAGATAATATTGATAACCATCCACTTGTGAGCGATCCACCCCCATGTACATACTCTCAGTGCTGACATGTAAAAGTTTACCAACGTGACATCTTGTACGCTATCAAGTTTTATAGGATGTTATTTAAAAAAAAAAGAAAAGTAAAAATAGGAAAAAACATAGGATGTTGATTGACTTTCCAAAACAATTTAAATTTTTTCATATTCCCTCTAATTAATTATGGCATGCAATTAAGTGAATATTTCTTCATTGCTAATTTGCTAATTACAATACATGCAATTGTGCCTAGGCAAACGTGAAGCAAATTTTTGGTGCAATTTTCATAGTAGGCACAAGTTGCCCATATTCATAACTCATCAAGTGTTGCTTAGGAATTAATTCATCAGGTGTTGCCATATTATTCAATTTTGGTTTTTCAGTAGTGGCAAAATCTCCTCAGGTGGCAAGCATGGATGGTGGCTAGCGTTGGAGTCTTGATTCTATAACTACAATGGTACATTGTTGAAAAAGGAGGTTAGTTTTGATTTGAATTGTTCTGAAATTCGATATTTTTTTGGAGTGCCACAAAGTTAGAAAAGGGAGTTAGTCATTGATTCTGCTATTCTAAAATTCAAAATAAAAATAAAAATTTAGTGTAGTTACTTTTAGCGGCTTTTTAAGGGTACAATGTTTTCTACTTTTGAGTGTCAAGATTAGGAATGCTTAGGTTCAAGATGGAGTCAAATCTTATGATCTTGGATTTTATGGTAAACTTCAATTTTTGAAGGCCACTTCATTTATTTTGAAAGAATTTTTGATATATATTAATATACTATGGTAATTCTATTTATTCCCGTACAAAAAAGCAACTAACTATGAACTTTGATTACCATTCCTTTTTCTTTTTTGTTTTTGGTAGCTAAAACTAAACTGTACCTCTATTTATAAGGTTTTTTTAATGGATTTTTTGAATTATTCTTTACCTTTATCCCAATAGAAAGTTTAGCTTGAAAGACATGAGAGTTGATTGTTCCCCCCCTTAAAGAATGCATACTATGTGAGTTTGACTGTATAAAGCTTTCCAATAAGCATTAGCTTCAATGGCACAATTTTTGTTATTATTATTATTTTTAATCGGAACATATATTTTTAGTTCATCTTGTTATTAGTTCATATGCATCTTTTGCTATAGTAAGATGGTTGTTCAATATTCCTCTATTGGTCCATTTGATTGCATCATTGTTAGGATGTTCTTCTATTACTGGTTCATGTGATTTATGATTCAAAATTATGATTTTTACATACTTTTTCATTTGATTTTACATTTACAGTTTTGTCCTTTTACAAGAGATTGTTTGTTCATAATATAAAGTCCATTTGTTTATTTAATAGTTATATAATTGTTTCCCCAAAATGCACCAAAAGATTGTGTCCATTGATGTTCATATTTTTGTGTATAGTATTTCGTTGGCTATTGCGATGTGTTTGGATATGTATATATTATAAATGTAGTTTGTTCATTATGTTAAGTCAAATTATTTAAAAGTACAACTATAAGGTTATTTGAGCAAATGACATTAATAGATTGTTCAATGATAGTGATGGTTTTACTTACATCAGTTGGTTGATGATTTCTTTCATAAGTTTCAAATAGGTTGTTAGTAGATATGTAATTTATTATTTGAAATTATTCATTGTAAGTTTACTTGAAAATTATGTGTTTTTTTTAAATCTTACATAGGTCTAGATCATTACAATCAAACTAGCCTTTGCAATAGAAGGTAACAAATGATGTTAGCTGTGATATCAAGGAAGGCGTTGTTGAAGATACTTTCATAAAAGGGGTTGTTCAAACTACTCCTGACAAGTCTAAAAACGATCTTCCAATATTTTATCACTAAATGTCTATTTCGGATATTTCCCACTTGACAGAAAGACTAAGCTACAAACAATATTTGACTATGAATGAGATAGATTTTCGTGATTTTTGGGCTATTAGAACCACTATTATTCCGAAAAGGTTGGGAATGTAGCTATTGGAAAATTATGATTATTATGGTAGTTTTCTTAGGCCTCCAAACTATACAATATTGGAGTTCACAAAGGAAGATGTTCATGTGACACTTGTATTGCACATTGTTCCTAAAAAAGTAGTTGAAAGAAAATCTCGTGATTCTTGTAAGAAATACGATGCTTTGATAGGGAGTTGGAGGAGAAGATGGGACATATCATTTGGAGCTCCCAAGGCAGGAAAGACATGCGATGGGATCCTTGCTCGGAGTGATCATGGTGATGAATTCAAGAGGGATTTTATCTTATATGTAATTTCTAATCATATCAAGAGGAACCAAAGTGGTGTTGCTTATTTTAAGATCTTAAGTCTCTTGGTAATGCTGTTGATCTTATCAACTATGATTGGTGTGACTATCTAATTAAAGACTTTAACTGACACTATTTTTTAATGAAGTGATCATTACAGGATGTTCATGGGTCCCTTAATATTTTTGATGGTTAGTATATGTTCTTTTTTTTGCAATTTAGTTATATTCTTTTTGTTATCTTTTTGTTCTTTTTGTGTGTTTAAGTACTTATTTTTAGAATGCGTGGCTATCCTATTTGCATAAGTTGTTTTTGTAGGTATTACTCTGAAAAGATCATGGTTTCCAACTGCAATTAGTTGGATAAAAGTTGAGGTGAAGAAGAGAATGAATAACGAAGAAAAGATGGATAGTATGTGAAGAATCAAAGGCTATAAGATCACCCTAGAGGGGGGTGAATAGGGTGATGATCAAGGTTACTAAACAATCGAAATGTAAATGCGGAAAAGTAAATCGGGACAAAGCACAATCGATTGTTAACGAGGTTGGGCCTCAAAAGGCTTAATCCCTGCTTAGAGTTCCCTAATTATAGGATTAACCTGAACTTTTATTAGGAGGATTGATTACACAACTCTACAGTACCCTTACTCTAAGTTCCAAGTCACAAGTTGAACCCTTTAACTATGCTTGGTATTGACCCTTCGACTCTGTAATCCTACCCAAGTACAAAATGAACAATACAACTCAAACGTAAAGGAAGCAAGTTTAAGCCCAATGAATGCCAATATAAGCTTAAGGAAGTAGTATGCCAATGAGTGCTAGCTTTTTCTTGTATCTGTCTCTGCCATTCAGCTCTTACATTTATAGCCAAGTCTTGAAGGAGCTCTTGCAAACTAGCCGTTGGACTTCTCTTAAAATTTGCTTCAGTTCAAGGCCTTGAGCTTCAGTTCAGGGTCATTGAAAATCTTCCATTTTTAGTTTCCAATGTTCACTTGCTATTTTTGTTGATTCTATTTTGTGGCAATGGTTGCTTGGCTAGATTTGATATTCTTTCAATTGCTGCTTCCTTTTTGTGAGCTAATGGCTATTCTCAACGGCTACTACTTCCCATTCTCATAAGGGTTTTTTTTGGCAATTGTTTTCTATAATTCAAGGCAAGCATAATCTTAGTTAGAGAAAATTAAGTAATTATCCCTAAAAAGGGGGGATATACAAAATCAGATTCATATTATTTCAATATAATCAGAATATTATTATCAAGACCAATTTCATCAATTTAGCTATAATCAAAAACATATAAAATTATTCCATCATAATAAGAGCAACTTGTTTTATCAAGTTTTAAATATACTTTCACTCAAAATGTCTTTGTGGGCTTTGACAAAATGTCTTTGTGGGCTTTGTGGGCTTTGAGGGAGTTAACAATCTCCCCCTTTTTGATGAAAGGCAATATTTAAAGTTTGATAAACAATTGGCACTCAGTGTGAACATTTACCAAGTCAATGCTTTCACTTGAGCTATCTGGAGCTATCATTAGTAATAAAGACCAACAATGGAACATCAAAGTTTAATGCATTTACCAAGATACGTTACCTGAATAGCAAGATAAACTAGTACACCACTGATTAATCAAGATAAAGGAGCAGGGCATTGCATTCAGCACTTACCGATTAACCAAGATACATTACCTGAGTAGCATTTACCAGTACATCACTTGATCATACTACTAAAACATGCTTCTCCCCCTTTGACTTTCATCAAAAAATTTAGGGGAATCAGAACTATGTAGGTTTATACACGTGGGATACAACCAAAGCAAAAAAAACCTTAGCAAGGCAAAAGACAACGACAACCATGATCTAGATGAAGTGGGGGTCAGAGGAGGTGGACTGGATGATGCGATCAGCAGCATGGGTGGCACGGTCCAAATCTGAAGAGGTGAAGGTGATAGCAAGACGGGCACCATGGTGTATCGTACATGTCATACAAAATAATTCATCCAACTTCTTGCCAAGTAGCCCCATGTCAGTATGTATTAAGTCCACATGAGTGCGTAACTCAGCATAATCAGGCTCTCAAGGCTATCCCATAGGGCATGTAAGGTAGGTTGTTCAGGGAGTGGGACTTGGAGAGCAGTAACTTCAGCAGAGGTGAGCTTAGAGGCATGTTTCCATCCTCTGGTGGCGGTCTTGTAAAAACAAAGGGATTTGAGGGAGTTGGTAGATATCACTGGTACTGATTGGGTGACAAAGTCTTCAGACTCAAAAGGAACTTTGAAGTGTGTAAAGATACGGGTGAGGAGGTTTCCATATGGAAGAGAGGAGGGGCGACTCATGTTGGCTACGCGATACATGTAACTGACAAGGATTGACGCATAATCCACCGAGTATCCATTCATGAGACGATAAATGGATTCAAGAGCCACTTCATTGTAGGCTTCTTTTGAGTGATTTTTTGGATAAAAAATGTGAACAAAGAGATAATATAACAGTCTGGGTTCTGAAAACAAGACATGATAGGGTAGTGTCCTGTTTTGACATTTGTAGGCCGCCAATTTTTGAGGGAAAGCATAGTGAGTAAGATACAGATCTTTGGCTATTTTTCGGGTTGAGGAAGGAGGGGCGGTTTCATTGAATTTCAGACCAAACATAGTTTAAAGAACTAAGCGATTGATAGGAATGGGTACGGATTTCACTAAACTCATAAGATACACCCCATTGGCACCCATTTTCATTTCCAAATTGGCATAGAATAATCGAACTAAATGAGGGTACACAATGTTGCCTAATTCACACAACCCCAGACAATTATCCTTAGCCAATTTCTCAATGAAGGCAAACTTTTCAGATCTAAAGAATTGAATGTCTAATTTTTCATAAACTGAAATAGATCGAGTACGAAATGAGTTGTACCAGTCTTGGCTGGCAGAAGTAGAAAGCTACTCTCTGGGAATGGAATCTAGGGCTCGATTCTCGACTTGACGAGGTGGTGGTGTGGACGTCTGACCTTGCTCGGTTTGAGAGAAGACTGGTGGTGTGCGTTCAAAGTCGTGGCTAGGCAGTGACAGATCAGACTGGAAGCTGGAGGCAGAGGAGGAATCAGACACATGCACCATGGTTTTGACTCCTGGTGGACAAGCTCATTTCGATGGTTGAGAAGCCAGCCGATTCGACCTCCGTTTGGGCTGTGCTGAGGTCGCACCGCCGTGAGGCTTGTCGGAGGTGGCGGTTTTGGACATTCTGGAAGGGCGATTGGAGGCTTACCTCCTCTAGTGAGAGGCATATTGGCTGAATTTGGGGGCGATAGTGATAAAGAAGGGTGATTGAGAGTGGTGGCGGTGAGGTGTGGTCTCTGTGGAGGCTTGACAATGGCGGTGATGGAAGAAGAGCAGAGAGAAAGAGAGAGGACCGAGGTGTATGTCTATGGAGGGGCTCGGCAGAGAGAATGATGGAGAGTGGGAAGAGGGGCACGCATGAGGGAGGTTAGAGTGAAATAAAGAAGGGAGTTCTAGAAGCTTTTCTTGATTTTTGCCGAAACAAAACCGTTAAGATCTTGTGAAAAGGATATCAATTTTGAAAAGGGATCAAAATATTTTCAAAGATATTTTTTTCAATTCAAATTTTTTTTTTTTAAAAAAAATCCCACGAGTCCAATTTAGAAGGAAATACATCAGATTACCTTCCATTGGATGAACCGTTGTTATATGACTCATGTTCAAGGCCTTGAAATATCAATTCAAACCCTTGATTTAGTTATGCTAAAAAAGTCTAGCTTCTGCTTGCAGTTCAAGGCCTTGAACTGCAGTATAAGGCCTTAAAGTTCTGGACAGTGGCTGATTTTGCCTACAAAGGCTCAAGAACTTGATTAGTACTTAGAGGGCCCCCCCCTCAATTTATGCATTGATATTAATCATCCTAAGTTCTTGGCGAATATGGTTGAATTGATCCTCACATAAGGGTTTTGTAAAAATATCAGTAAGTTTAGAATTTATCGGAACAAATTCTAATGCGACATTGCCTTTTTCAATGTGATCTCGAATAAAGTGATGACGTACCTCAATATGCTTTGTTCGAGAATGTTGTACTGGATTTTTCGTGATATTGATGGCATTCATGTTATCACAATGAATAGGAACATTTTAAAGATTAATTCCTACGTCACGCAATTATTGCATTGTCCATAAAATTTGTGCAGACATGCTCCAGCAGCAATGTATTTAGCTTCTGATGTTGAAAGTGCCACTGAGTTTTGTTTCTTAGAGTGCCAAGAAACAAGAGATGGACCAAGGAATTGGTAGGTGCCTGATGTGCTTTTTCTATCTACTTTATAACCTGCATAATCATCGTTAGAATATCCAACTAGAGAAAAATCTCCCCCTTTAGGATACCACAGTCCTAGATTTTTAGTACCTGTCAGGTATCTAAAAATTCGCTTAACTACGACAAGATGTGATTCTTTAGGGGATGATTGAAATCGGACACACAAGCATACGCTGAACATAAGATCGGGGTGACTAGTAGTCAAATATAATAAGAAGCCAATCTACCTCGATATGTTTTATCATTTACAGGCTTATCATTGAGGTCTTGATCAAGTTTGGTACTTGTGGCCATTGGAGTACTTGCATGTTTAGCCTCATGCATTTTGAACTTCTTTGATAGCTCATTCATGTACTTACTTTGGCTTACGAAAATTCCATCATTAAGTTGTTTGATTTGTAAGCCAAGGAAGAATGTAAGTTCACCAACCATGCTCATTTCAAATTCTTTACTCATGAGGTTTGAAAATTTCTTACATGGAGAGTCGTTAGTAGCACTAAAAATTATATCATCAATGTAAACTTGTATGATAATGAAATCCTCCCCCTTGTTGTTTATAAAAAGTGTTTTATCAATTTGACCACGTCTAAAACTGTGTTCAAGTAAGAATTTGTTCAATCGCTCGTACCAAGCTCTAGGAGCTTGTTTCAAGTCATAAAGTGCTTTTTGAAGCTTGAACACATGATCAGGGAGATTAGGGTTTTCGAACCCAGGAGGTTGTTCAACATAAACTTCCTCTTGCAAAAACCCATTTAAAAAGGCACATTTGACATATTTGAAAAAGTTTGATACCCATATATGATGCAAATGCCAAAAGAATGTGAATGGCTTCTAGACGGGCTACTGGGGCAAAAGTTTTATCAAAATCTATACCCTCTTCTTAGTTATACCCTTTTACCACTAGTATAGCTTTATTTCTTACCACATTTCCACTTTTATCTAACTTATTTCGAAATACCCATTTTGTCCCAATTACAGGGTGGTCCATTGGTCTAGGAGTGAGAAACCATACTTGATTTCTCTCGAATTAACCAAGTTCTTCTTGCATAGCGACAATCCAATTAGGGTCTTCTAGGACCTCTAAATGGTTCTTTGGTTCAATGAGTGACACAAAAGAGGAAAATGCACAAAAGTTTCGAAGAGAAGATCTAGTTCTTATACCTGTGGATATATCATTAAGTAAGTTGTCTGGAGGATGATGTGGCTTGAACTTGTAGCTTCGTCTTTGTTCATCTAAAGGTTCTTCATTTTGTGCACTGGGAGTGATTCTTCTTCATTCATGTCATTTGGCTCTTTTCTTGTAGGAGGAACATTGTTTTCAATATTTGAGTCTTGAGGTTGCTCTTTGTGTTCCTTGCTTGTCTTGACTCTTGTTTCTTCTTCCTCCTCATCATCATATCTGCTTAGCTTTAATTCTTAGAATGAAGGAGGGCTTAGCTCACCATCATTAGACTCATCAAAAACAACGTGAATGCTTTCTTCAATTATCTTAGTGCGCTTGTTATAAACACGATAAGCTTAACTATTCATGGAATAACCAACAAGGACACCTTCGTCACTTCTAGCATCAAACTTACCTAGCCTGTCTTTTCCATTGTTGTGAATGAAACATTTACATCCAAATGTACGAAAATGGGAGATATTTGGTTTTCGATCTTTGAAAAGTTCATAGGGAGTCTTTTCAAAATAGGGCGAATTAAGCAGTGATTTAAAACATAGTTTGCAGTGTTGACTGCTTGCGCCCAAAAGGATGTAGGCAGTCTACTTTCATAAAGCATGGTCCTAGCCATATCCTCTAAGGTGTGGTTTTTTCTTTCAACCGTGCCATTTTGTTGAGGAGTTCTAAGTGCTGAAAAATTATGTGAAATACCAAGGTCATTGCAAAATTTGATGAATTCTTTTTGGTTAAACTCCCTCCCATGATTGCTTCAAATTGAAACAATAGGTAAGTTTTTGTAGATTTATAATTGTTTGCAAAGTTTTGAAAACTCTTGAAAGGCCTCATTTTCTCTTTTAGAAAAGAGACCCAAGTGAAACGCGAATAATCATCCACAACAACAAAAATATAAGAACTACCTCTGAGGCTATGGATAGGGATTAGACCACATAAAGCCATGTGAAGCAATTCTAGTGGTCAAGATGTACTAATGAATTTTTTGGGCTTAAAGGAACTGCAAACTTGTTTTCCTTTTACACATGCATTGCAGATACTATCTTTTTCAAACTTGTATGAAGGTAAGCCACGCACTAAGTCAAGCTTGGATAATTTTTCTATGGCATGCATGCTAGCATGACCTAATCTATGATGCCATAACCAAGTGTCATCAAGAGAAGCTTTAAAACATGATAATTTTTCGAATGAAATGCTATTCAAGCTAATAGCATAGACATTGTCTATTCTAGGTCCATATAAGATAATCTTGTCATTATGCACATTTTGAACAATGCAATGAGAGGAATTGAGTATGACATTATCGCCTTTATCATAAAGTTAGGATATGCTTAAAAGATTGAACTTTAAACCTTCAACAAGATACACATTTTCCAAGGTATTAGAGGGATCCTTACCAATCTTATCAATTCCTATGATTTTACCGGCTTTATTATCACTGAAGGTGACATTTCCATATTTGTTTCTCTTGATTTCAGTGAAGAAAGCTTCGTTACCACTCATATGTTTTGAGCATCCGCTATCAAGATACCAGAGATCATCACAAGCCTTTAAGCATACCTGCAAAATAATAAATCAAACCTTTCTAGCCATGGCATCGCGTTTGGGTCCAACATTGTTTTTAACCATGTTTTTTGGTCTTGTTCCTTTTGGTACCCAAACTTAAATTATTTTGTTGTTTGTCTTTCTTAGTGGACATGAGTAAGAAATATATCCGTTTCTCAAGCAATAATTGCATGTGATGTGTGATTTCTTTTTGGGTGTCTTTTTAATAAAGAAGTTTTTATATGCTTTCTTCTTGTTTAAGGGATTGTAGCCAATGCCTTCCTTATTAAAGGACATTCTTTGCGAACCAAGTAGTTTGTCCAAATGGTCTTGGCCTTTGGTGAATTTCAAAGCTAATTTTTCAAAGGCTCCACATTTGGATTGAACTTCCTCCATTTTTTTTTTTTCAAGATGTTCAATCTTTAGGTGAAGATCATCATTTTTTCTCTGAACTACTTCTTTTTTAGAGAGCAAATTATGAATGGCCTTCTTGAAGGTTTTTATTTTGGACAAATATTCTTGTTCACACTAAATGCATCTGATTAATGCTTGAGCTAATTCATCCTTTGAATATTCAAGAAGGTCAGAATAGTCTACCTCATCCAAGTTTTCGAATTTAGTTTCTTGGACATCATTCGCCATAAGGCATAGGTTTGCAATTTCTTCTTCTTTGTCACTGTCACTAGAGTCACTATCACTCCATGTGGCAATCATGGCTCTATTGAATTCCTTCTTGGCTTTATGCTTTCGTTTTTTAGCTTTCATTTTCAAGACTGGATAATCTTTTACTATGTGTCTTGGCAATCCACATCCAAAATAAGGACCTAAGTTTGAATCATTTTTGTTGTGAAGAAATTTCGTACCTTTTGAGAACTTCTCATTTTTGCTTGATGGAGATCACTTTTTATAGAACTTCTTAGGATCAAATTTCTTTGACTTGAACATTTCTTCAATCCTCTAGCGACCATTGCCATAGTATCTTCATCCTCTTCGCTTGACTCATCTTCCAAGGAAATGGCATCTTCACTTCCAGTTTTGAATGCTACTCCTTTCTTGAATTAAGTTTCTTTTGCCTCTTCATCTTCTTTAAGATGAATTTCGTGCATAAGCAGTTTTCCTAACAAATCATCCAAGGCTAGTGTCTTGAGGTTTTGCGTTTCCTCAATTGCAGTGACCTTGGGACCCCACTTATTTTTAGGAAGACAACAAAGTATTTTCCTACCCATCTCCTCGTTGGTGTAGGTTTTGCCAAGGGACTTGAGATTGTTGGTTATATCAGTGAACCTCGTGAATATCTCCTTGACCATTTCATCGGGTTGCATTTTGAATAGCTCGTATTGATGAACGAACATGTTGATTTTGGTCTCTCTTACTTGACTTGTCCCTTCATACGTCACCACCAACTTCTCCCATATTTCTTTGGCTAATTCACATGCACAAATACGATTGTACTCATTAGTATCTAATCCACAATATAATATATGCATCGCCTTATAATTTTTTGACAGCCTTGCAAAGTCTTCTTAGGTGTATTGATCTTCAGTTTTCGCAACGGTCTTTCCATCAACCGTGATTTGTGGAATGTATGGTCCTTTTGTCACAATGTTCCATAATTCATAATCTTCAGTCTTGATAAACATTTGCATCAAATTTTTTCAATATGAAAAGTTAGTACCTCTAAACAAAGGTGATCTAGTAGTAGAGCGACCTTGATCATAGTAGCCTTCTCCGATAGCAGCCATGATCGTTCCCACTTGACGGTAAAGTCAAAATGTAGTGGGTCTAGCTCTGATACCAATTAAAGAATCAAAGGCTGCAAGATCACCGTAGAGGGGGGTGAATAGGGTGATGATCAAGGTTACTAAACAATCGAAATGTAAATGCGAAAAGGTAAATCGGGACAAAACACAATTGATTATTAACGAGGTTGGGCCTCAAAAGGCTTAATCCCCGCCTAGAGTTCCCTAAGTCTACGATTAACCCTAACTTTTATTAGGAGGATTGATTACACAACTCTAGAGTACCCTTACTCTAAGTGCCAAGTCATAAGTTGAACCCTTCAACTAGGCTTGGTAGAGTTGACCCTTCGACTCTATAATCCTACCCAAGTACAAAATGGACAATACAACTCAACGTAAAGGAAGCAAGTTTAAGCACAATGAATGCCAATGTAAGCTTGAGGAAGTAGTATGCCAATGAGTGCTAGCTTTTTCTTATATCTTTCTCTAGTATTCAACTCTTATATTTATAGCCAAGTTTTGAAGGAACTCTTGCAAACTAGCCGTTGGACTTTCCTTAAAATCTGCTTCAATTCCAGGCCTTGAGCTTCAGTTCACGGTCATTGAAAATCTTCCATTTTTAGTTTCCAACGTTCACTTGCTGTTTTTGCTGATTCTGTTTTGTGGCAATGGTTGCTTGGCTAGATTTGATATTCCTTCAACTCCTGCTTCCTTTTTGTGAGCTGATGGATATTCTCAACGGCTACTTCCAATTCTCATTAGGGTTTTCTTTGGCAATTATTTTCCATAATTCAAGGCAAGCATAATCTTAGTTAGAGAAAATTAAGTAATCATCCCTAAAAAGGAGGGTACACATAATCAGATTCATATTATTTCAATATAATCAGAATATTATTATCAAGACCAATTTCATCAATTTAGCCATAATCAAAAACATATAAAATTATTGCGTCACAATAAGAGCAACTTGTTTCATGAAGTTTTAAATATACTTTCACTCAAAATTTCTTTATGGGCTTTGACAAAATGTCTTTGTGGGGTTTGAGGGAGTTAACAGTATGATTGGTAGAGGTGCAATTTGTGGGACATTGGATTATGCTAATGCGGTTCAAGCTATTGAAGGTGATTTGGAGCAATACTTTCAAGATCTCAAGCGTGAACATATGCAGAAAGACAGTGTTGATTTTGTACTCGTTTACGCTAATTGTGGTAGTAAAAGAATGCCTCCTCCCTCCATTGCTGGTGTCTCATTTGAGGTATCTTTTAAAATGTTTAATATATGTTTCATAGTTTTGTTCATAATGCCATTTCGTTTTATTCACCACTCATCTTATCATTGCCTTTATATCTAATTAAGGTTTTGTTCTTTTCAATTAAGTTTTGCTAAACTGAATTGAACTTATTTTTAGTAAACTGAACTAAACTTATTTTTGTTTGAACTGAACTGAACTGTATCTAATTGAACTGAACTTATTTTTTGTTGAATTGAATTGAACTAATTTGAACTGATTATTGTTAACCCGAGTTCAATTCAATTGAATTTACTTTTTGCTGAATTAAAATAATTTAATTGCTAAACTGAATTAAACTTATTTTTTCTAAAATGAATTAGCTAAACTGAACTTATTTTTTCTTAATTAAACTAAACTGAATCAATTGAACTTATTCTAAAAAAGTAAATGGAATAGAACAAGGCCTAAATTAATTTTGTTCAAATTTTAATTCTGGTATTTGCTTAAATGCAGGAATGTGAATGGTTAAGGAAGACAATGTCGATGATCATCCACATGTGAGCGATTCTATGGTTGAAGCAACTTGTCTTACTTGTGATAGCAGAAGAGTGCCTCCTAGCCCTGCTTCTAGTGGTTCATTTGATGTATCTTTTATGGATGTTATGATAAGTATATGCTTAATGAGTTTTGTTCATGATGATATAATGTTTTGTTCAACTTAAGGCCATATTCTTTTTAGCTGAATTTTCAATAAACTGAGCTGAATTGAAATTATTTTTTATTGACCTAAACTAACTTGGTTTTTTTGCTAGACTACGTTTAACTTAAACTTTTTAAAACTGAACTAAACTTATTCTGAAAAAATAAGTTGTGGAAGATGGGGCCTAAGAATACTTTAGCTTAGTAAAGTGATAAATAGATTGATTACTATCTCTGTAGGAGGCCCAAGTGTATCAATACCTAGCATAGATATTTGTGCTAATCATGGTAACATTGGTGGTCTTACACAAGATGAAGGTATAGTTTGGACGCATTCTACATTAGAAGCCTTAGCCAATGTAGAAGCAGCTACTATTGAACATTTCTAAAAGAAAAAGGACTGTAGTGATCCTTCTTTTAGCTTGGGTCTCGTCCAGGGGATTAGCCATTTTGATGATGTTTAGATGTAGCTCCACACTATTATCAACCTAAAAGTTGTAATTGAATTGAAGTTGATCAGC
>JAKOGI010000307.1:651076-653576 GCA_029747015.1 Carnegiea gigantea | reverse complement strand
TGATGAGGAAATGGAGTTTCAAACGGAAATGCTAAATGAAGTCTATCCATTGTTGATACTTGTTTCTGGGAAAATCACCCTTTTTGGTTATATGACTATTATGTTCCAAATTCTTTGATTGAAGTTGCAATTTATATACTAGAGTGGCCTGATTCAATGCTTTTGATAATTAATTGGACGCTAGTAGGGACATAATTAAATTCCAAGAATTAAATTTGAGGATTCTGATGATATGAAAATTTTGGGTTTGTTTCATTTGTATATTTTTTTTCATTCATTTTGAAAGAGGTGGAAGGTTGCAGGGAAATAGATGGCTGTGGGACGAAGTAGAAATTTAAAAGTTGTGTAGTCTAACTTCCAGTTTATTGGGGTTGCTCCTGGTCACAGTGATTACTAAAGCCTATTAGCTCAAGATATTTTCTATCTTAGAGTAACTTGAAGTCTTGAAACATAATCAACTTGTGCGCAATCTAGCTCAATATGTAAAGTCTATTAGCTCAAGAGGTAGAGCATTTGCGTATTTGCACAAAGGATGTGGGTTCAACTCCCACATAGGCTATATGAATTGTCACTTAAATTTGAATTGTTCGATTTTAGTTTTATAGAGAAATAGAATTATACATAGGATAACTTGCAGGGATCTAATACAGAACGAGGCTATGAAAGCTAGAATTTAAAATCATAGAGAAGAACCCGAAATTGAGATCGAATTGAAATTGATAGCCATGTATGGATCTAACTTGAAACATTTGACTGTAGCCTATGTGAGATTTGAACCCACATCTTTGTGTATTAACACAAACGCTCTACATTTGAGCTAATAGGCTTTGTAAGTTTTATCGTTTAACTAATAATTAAACATCTTCAAACAGCCATGAATAAACAAGTCATAGTAAGATGTCAATTGTGCTTTCAACCTAATCACAATGCTCTAGCGTTACCCAAAGACATTATTTATACGATGGAAAAATATAATAGACAACCACAATGCCATACAGAACCTGCACTCTAGCATCTAGATAAGATAAAATTCAGCCCGAATAGTCAGAGGACATATAGAATCACATAAGTTTTTCCCTGAAATCAAAATTTCTTGCAACCAAGGCCATGGATTTGTTCAATGCCACATAAACTCCCAATGGCATGCTCCATCTTAGCCATGGGGCAACCCCTAAATTAGCACCTACCTCAAGAAACATAGCACAATTCCAAAGTAGATCAATTCTCATATACTCACAGGGAATCAAGCTAAGAAATCAACATGAGAAGGTATATGTACAGTGCAGTCAATATGCAAATTACACACTCTTGTCAGTCAAAATGTAAATCCAATAACTACTTACGAATAAATGTAAGTTCCATCTAAAACGACTCCATGAGCTCTATAGTCCCATAACATATCCCACTCTATTAAGAGAAGTGAAGGAATATAGGGGAGTGACTCACATTAACCTCGAAGAAACAGACAACACTCAAGCTTTGACAACACTCACAGTGACTCACATTGGTTTCTAGTGATGTTGCCACCAGTACCTTCAACAGTGAAATGAGAAGGAGTGAGTGAGCCACAAAGACTGAAAGACAAAAGGGTGGGATCGGTCAGTCTATGAAGGCGGAGGCTCTATACAGACAAATCAAGCTCACCAATCCAAACTAACAAATTCAAACTCACAATTGTCTCAAAATCAAATCAATCAAAGCAAAAAATGAATCGAAATTTATGAAATTCTAATCGAGCATAGAAAGAGAGAATTTGTAACGATGCCCATGAAATTACCGATGAGTGAGGGAATCGCGATTAGGAAAGGGTAGGCCGGCGACTGGGCTGCTTTCCGGCGACGAATTCGACCGTGGATTGAAGAGGACCGGCGACGAAGCCCAGAACAAAATGTGGACTAAGGAGCGTCTCAGCAAGCGAATGGGAGGGAGAACGAGCGAAACAACCACTTCACTACGCCGGACTGTGAGTGGGTACACGGTAAGCGCTACCAGCAAAAGAATTGGAGGCTGGTGACCGTTTGCCGGCAGTGAGAACGTATAGAGAGGGAGAGGTGAGCATTTGAAAGAGAGAGAGAGAGAGAGAGACAAAGAGTTGAGGAGTTTTGGTCTGGGATCCCTCAGACTGCAGTGCTCGACCCCTTCCCCTTCAATTTTTTTTCCTGTTTTTTAAATCCCTAAAAATGGCCAGCAAATCGTAACCGTTGAATCTAATTTGGATGGTTGAGATTAGGAGTGCTTACCTAATGAAAGGAGCTTACCTAAAGGGAGGTGGTTACTTGAACCCCACCCTATACACACACACACACACACACACACACACACACACACACATGTATGTACACGTGTGTGTGTGCGCATAAATATATATATATATGTATACACGTACAAATACATAAATATGTACATATACATATATACACACACACACACACACACACACATATATGTGTGCGTGTATATATGTGCACGTACATATATATATATACTTATACATACATAT
>JAKOGI010000307.1:515000-650976 GCA_029747015.1 Carnegiea gigantea | reverse complement strand
TGTGTGTGTGTATATATATATGTATATATATCTGTGTGTTTGTGTGCACGTGTTTGTGTGTATATATATGTATATATATATATACACACATATGTGTATGTGTGTGTGTGTGTGTGTGTGTGTATATATATATATATGTGTGTGTGTGTGTGTGTGTGCGTGTATGTGTATGCATATATATATATATATATATATATATATATATATATATATATATATATTATATATATATAAATATATATATATATATATATATATATATATATATATATATATATATATATATGTACACACACATACATATACGTATGCATATATATATGTATATGTTTTTATGTACATATATGTATAGTGTAATATATCTATATATATGTATGAGTATGATGTATGTCTGTATGTATGTATTGTATATGTATGTAATGTATGTTAGTATGTATGTATATGCTGTATATAACTATATATATATATATTCTATATATATATCTATATATCTATATATATATATATATGTACATATAATCTGTATGTATATATATGTATGTATGCACATTATAAATCTCTATAATGTGTGTGTTGTAAAACCTTGGAAATTCGATTTGGAAATTTTTGCTCAGTTGGACCGACCTAGGCCCAAGTCAACCCAAGTCAGTTCCAATTAATCCTCGTGAAATTCTTCTTATTAAGTTTCTTGATATATTTTTTGAGAAGTATTAAAATTTCCAAAATTTTTCTTTCCGATTTTTTGTAAAACTCCTAATGTCATTGTTATTATGTTACTATTCTATTATGAATATTATTATCATTTTACTATTAATATTATCATTTTTATTATCATTAGTCCTTTTTAAAAAAAAAAAAACAAACCCTAAACCCCTTTGATCTGCCGCCCACTTCTCTTATTAAAAAAAAAAAAAAATTGAAAATGTTTTTCCCTCCTCACGTAGCCCCCCTCCCTTTTTTTTGTTTTTCTTTTTAACCTAAAACCCTAACCCCCTTCCCCCACTCCCCCCCGTCCTCTCTCTCTCTCTCTCTCTCTCTCTCTCTCTCTCTACCTTTACACCGTCGCTGACCACCGTATGGCCACCCTAGTGCCGCCACCCCATCGGCCGTTCCTTTTACTTTTGGTAAGAAGATCAAGATGATGCATGGGTTCATATACCCCATGCATCCAAAAGAAATCACCACTTTTCTTTTCATCTCTTTTGTTCTCATTTGAATCTCTTTTATTCTTGTGAATTTTTATGACTCGTAAATGAAGATTTTGATATAACCTTTATTATTTTCTTAGCACTCTTGGCATTGAATTTGAACGAAGGAGTTTCCCTCGATCTAGATCCGATTTCGATCAAAGGTACTAGTGACAACGTTTTTAATGTTATTTTGGTATTTAATGGTAAAGGTGGGTTCTTTTGGCATGATTGGGTCTGGGTGAGGTTTAAGCATGTCTAACGGGTACAGGCGTATTTTTTTTGAGTAACCTGAAGCGAGCGAAAACCGTGCAAAAAGGGGTCGAACAATCTGGACAGAATTCGCACTGTTTTTGACTCAATTTTGAAAATTTGGTATAATAATTCGGGTTGTCCAAAAATTATGAACTTTTTACAGCAGTTAGATTAGATGTGAAGATTACGTGGGTTTTTGAATTGGATGAATTGGAGTTAAATTGAGAGAGTTATGGTGAAAATACCAAGCCCTGTCAAAACTGGAAACTGCAGACATAGGGTGCGGTTTTTGAATTTTTAGACTTGGTTGTGCTGTGAACCTGTGGAGGTTCTGAACATGAAAGTTTTAGTAGACAAAATTATCTTTCTGGATTGGGTAAGAACATGATTTTTGGAAGTCGGAAGAAAATGTTATGAGGATGGGAAGTTAGGAGTAAAAATCTGGGTAGAATCTGGGAAAGCAGAATCTGGACTGTTTCGCCCTCAAATTAGAAAAATTTCCTAGGCTAGTACTGGTGATCAAAAAAAAAATTGTGAAATTTACTAAGTAGGAGCCTCTGGATGTGTCAAATAATGCCGTTTCGGAATTGGGTCATTTGGAGTAGCGTAGCCCGAGTTTTGATAAAATTTGCCGGGACTGTCCTGGGGAAGACAGTCTTTGGCATTGCCGGAAGAAACAAAAATTTGACTGGGTACGGGGCAGAACCGAGCCAAGCGCTAAACATAGAAAAGACAGAGGACATTATAAGGTTTCTAGATTGACCCCGAACACTGGAATCGGATATCGAGGACTAGAGTTATAATTTTTTTGAAAGTTGGACCCATAACTGGCCAGCCGAACCTTCACCTCGGATAGGATTGGATGAATAAAGATCTAGAAAACCTCTTTTTAAATTTGGGGGAGGCCCAGGGGTGCCCTACACTGAATATGGACTGACTGTGGGCTGTTTGTGGGTCCAGGTACGGAACAGTGAACCCTCATTAAAGTAACCAAGCCCGTAAATTGTACGGTACCCAGGTAACAGTCATGCCCTAACCTTTCCCTTGTGTTACTGAAATCATGAAAGTTTTGGGAGTTCTTGTATTGATTCCTTGGCATTCCTTTCTAATGGGATGAACACTGATGTGAAATTTATGAACAGTTCCTTGATGGAAACTGAATGCTGTGTTTGTTCTGGAAGTTGGAAATCTCCGTATTGTAAAAGTTGAAACTTACTGTTGTAAAAGTTGAAACTTACTGTGATTGTATTTGAAGTTCTGTTTCTGCATTCTGATTTCTGTTGGGAAAAGTATTTAAATCTGAATGAAACTGAATGTGTCAAGTTGGTATCCATTAACTGAAAGGAACTAAATAGGGTGAGTTAAATCGATTGGAACTGATTGAAGGCCATAACCTTCCCCGGGTAATAGGTGCATGCATGTGAGCGGCCACGTACTCAACCGAGACGTGGGCCAGGTTATCGATAACCACCCATGATGGTGGTAGGCCAGGAAAGTTAAGTGGTAACCGCCTGAGGGGCGGTAGGCCAGGAAAGAGTGGAGCGGCTGCGCTATGTTAGAGCGCAGGCCATGAGACCCACTGGGGTCGCTCACCCAAGACTTATCTGAAGCGGAACATTTTGAATGAAACTATGAAAGTGTGATTCTGAAATTGAATTTTTTTTTTTTTAGGAAGATGGTGATAATGGGTTGTGCACCTTGAAAACGTGTTGTTGTTTCCCCCTTTCCCTAAAATGTTTTCAAAAATGAATTTGTACGTGTCTTTGACTGTTGGGGTTGAATGTTACTGAGTTTATCTCACTATTATAAAATGTTTTGTTTTCAGGTGATCTAGCTGTACTTGGGACTGGGGACAGGAGAGTAGAGCGAGGTTCGAATGCTGGTTGTGCTTAAAAAGGATTTTAAAAGTTGTAATAGAATCTAGTTGGTTTAATTATGATGTTCAAGTTTGGTGTTAAAATTCTTGGACCCATGTATGGTGGGCTTTGATTCATAAAGACTTTGTTTTAAATGTCAGTTATGATATCCAGTCTGGTATTTCCAAGAAGGAAATACGGCGGTAACACCCCGTTAGGAGTTCCTGCTGCCATTCAGGTTAAATCAGTAGTGAATAAAGAATTAGAAATCTGAGGGTGTTACAAAGTGGCATCAGAGCCCAGGTTAACTGACCTGAAGGCTCGCCTAAAGGATAAAGAGAATAATATTAGTTAATAACCCTAAAACAGGCAGACATAAGGACTGCTCGGAGTGTGAGTGTAGGTTGGGAAGGGAATATACTTATATATATGTTACCTTTTTGTATATATATATATATATATATATATATATATATATATATATATATATATATATATATATCTGATTTAGGACTACTAATGTCTAGGATGAATGCGGCCCGTCATTGTGGGTGTATGGGACGACTTTGTCGCCACCGGAGGTTGGAGAAGATTCCCGGGGCCAGTTTTGAGAGTCACTTGGAGTGAGTGGAGATTTTTCTTTATGGAAGACTAGCTGAGGTTCCTGATGATTGTTTGAGGTTCGACCACAACCAAGCCCTGTTCTTCCTTTTAACTCCTTGGGGAGACCTCTTGTGGCGTTATAGAGTCAATGAGCTTCACCCTGAGGACAGAGCATTTATGGTTGCTGGGGATTATTGTTTATGCAAGTGGTAGCCTATGAACTTCAACCTGAATGAGCTAGTGGACTACCTCATTGATATAGGTCCTTATGACGAACCCCCCACCCTTGACTCTGGGGACGCCAACCCGCCACCACCTGTAGAGGAGGATACTGATAAGGAGGGAGACCCCATGGGAGAGGAAGACCTAGAGGAAGACCCCATGGAAGAGGAAGACCCCGAGGAATACCCTGAGGAAGACCCTGAAGAAGACCCTGAGGGAGATTCTGAGGCCAGTGAGGGGCAACTTATGAGCAGTAAGGACTTAGGGGGAGATCAGAGAGGTGAAGAAGAGAATCACCTTGTGCAGGATGAGCACTCCAGCCACTCGGAAGACTTAAGAGCAAATGAGGCTGGGATGACCCGCTGAGAGCGGGGTAGATGTGGTCGGATGTGTAGAGGCATTTGTCCACTGGATGCCCCCAGTCAGTAAAGGCTAGAAGCATTAGGAAGTTGTTTTATTTCTTTTTAGGGAAGCATTAATAGTAATTTTCTTTAAATTGTTACTAGCCATTGTGGCTATTTGAGTTAAAAGTTGTGCTGTAATGAAAAGGGCTAATAGGAACCCTTGTGAAACTGAGAACTTATGCAATAAAAGTATTCTTAGGTTATTTGAAAATACTTGTGCACCTTGTTGTGAAATATGTGAAACACGTGGATGATGTACCTATGTACCTGTATGAGATAAACCTTTTGAGCTTGTGATATAATAGTTGTACCACCTGAATGTGATGGTGCGTATTGTGAACGAATCTCTAAGAAAATTGTGGTAATATGCACTGGCATGCATTATGTTCCTGGAACCTAGTGAGTTATAGGATGTGAACTATTAGGGAAGGAACTAAACCTGAAATTTTTTTTTTTTCTTTCTCGACCAGGATGGCGGGAACCAACACCAACAACTATAATGAAGAGTCTCAGACGGGGCCCCACCCGGTGACGAGGGTCCCTACGACCCAGGACATACCTATGGCAGCCTTTAGGGAGTGACTGGAGGCCCTGCGCCCCTGGAACGGGAATGGATCTCGTAGCCAGATTGATGAAACAAATCCACCTACGGGAGCCGAACTCACCAACTTGTTACTACTAGAGATGCGGCAAAAGCAAGGGGAGCAACTGCGGCTCCAGAATGAACAAATCCATAGGTTAATGGAGGTTAAGGAGAAAAGGGCAGAAAAGGGTAACTCACATTTGTTCAAGAGATTTGCAAGTCATCACCCATCCGTTTACAATGGTACCCCTGACCCCAAAACTTTCGAAGACTGGATTAGGGGGATGGATAAGTTGTTCGATGCACTCCAGTGCCCTAAGGAGTGGAAGGTAGGATTTGCGGTATTCTACCTAAAGGATAAAGCCGACCTTTAGTGGGCTACAGTACGGGAAAGACAACACGAGCCTGGGTTTGGGTGGGGTAAGTTTAAGGAGATGATCAAGGACCATTTCTACCCCACCTCCCTCCAGAAGGCTAAGGGGAATGAATTCATGCAATTACAGCAGGCGAGCATGAGCGTTCTCGAGTACGCCTCCAAATTCATGGAGTTGTCACGTTTCGCCCCAGCCTTCGTAGCTGATGAGAGGCTGAAGATGAATAGGTTTGAGGCCGGAATCAACCCAACTATCAAAGAACGTATGTCGGTGCGGCAGTATGCCTCCTACGTTGATCTGTACGACACTGCGATCAACGTAGAAAGAGCAATGAAGGAGTGCAGTCATTACTTCAATGAACAGAGGGGTACCAAGAAGAAGGGAGATAATCGGGGAACATTCTAGACGCAGGAGCAGAACCATAGACTCGCTGGGGGACAGCACTCCGGCAGTTTCAATCGAAGGGGCCAGTATCCCAACACACGACCCAAGGTAACCTGCAACGCTTGCGGGAAGCCAGGACATTTCGCCAGGAAGTGTTGAACAGTGAAGAGATGTATCCGTTGTGGAAGCCATCAACACCAAGTGCGAAATTGCCCGCTTCCTCCACCGCCTCCCGAGCAAGGACAAGGAAAGAGTCAGGGACAGAGGCAGAACCAAGGGTATGGGCAGCAGCCCTAATTCTCATACCAAAGTATAGGAGGGCAGACGGCCTACTCCAACAGCAGAGTCGGGCACCCCAGTTAGCTCAGTCCCAACCCTCCAACCAACCACCCCGAAACAACGGGGGCCGAGTGTACGTCATGTGAAAAGAGGAAGCGGAGGATGCTCCTAATGTTGTGATGGGTACTTTCTCTCTCCTAACTCAACTAGTAGATGTGTTGTTTGATTCGGGTGCCACGCACTCGTTCATTTCTGTTAGGCTGGTTGAGATGTTAGGGCTCACCCCCACTCGTAGATCTTCATTACTATCCGTGACTCTCCCGGATGGGAAGACTGTGTCGTGTAAGGAACTATACGAGGGATGCCCCCTTAAAATGTATGAATGTGAATTCCTGGCGGATCTATGTAAGTTTGAGTTAACTGATTTTGGGGTTATTTTGGGGATGGACTGGTTGGCTAAGTACTAGGCTCAGATAGACTGCTCGAAACAAAACGTTTCTCTGAAAGGGCCAAACGGGGAGAAGATAGTGCATAGGGGTCAGAGTCCTAGAATGGGAGTGAAATTAGTATCAGCAATGAAAGCTCGTAAGTTGTTGGGTAAAAGATGTGAGGGATTTTTGTGTCATGCGGTGAATACTGAGGATGCCAAGCCCTCCTTGGAGGACATCCCTGTAGTGAGAGAATTCCCAGATGTGTTTACCGATGAAATCCCTAGCATGCCACCGCTTAGGGAGGTGGAGTTCTGTATCGACCTCACCTCTGGAGCCACCCCCATTTCTAAGGCACCCTACCGGATGGCACCAACTGAACTTAAGGAATTGAAGACCCAGTTGAAAGAACTCTTAGAGAAAGGGTATGTCCGACCTAGCACATCTCCATGGGGAGCCCCGGTCTTATTTGTGAAGAAGAAGGACGGGACGCTAAGGTTGTGTATCGACTACCGGGAGTTGAATAAGATAACGGTGAAGAACCGTTATCCCCTACCCAGAATAGACGATTTATTCGACCAACTGCGAGGCGCAGGAACCTTTTCCAAGATAGACCTCCGTTCAGGGTACCATCAACTCCGAATCAAGGATGAGGACATACCCAAAACCGCTTTTCGTACCTGATACGGCCACTATGAATTCGTAGTGATGCCCTTTGGTCTCACTAATGCCCCAGCAGCATTTATGGACCTGATGAACAGGGTCTTTAAGCCCTATTTGGATAGGTTCGTGGGGGGTTTTATTGACGATATCTTGATTTACTCGAGAACCCCAGATGAACACACCCACCACTTACGGGTAGCCCTGGATGGGTTAAGGAGGAATGAGTTATATGCTAAGTTCTCAAAATGTGAATTTTGGTTGGAGAAGGTAGCTTTTCTAGGACACGTAGTGTCCAGTGAGAGAGTATCGGTGGACCCACAAAAGATTGAGGTAGTGGCAAATTGGCCTAGACCTAAAAACCCGACAAAAGTAAGGAGTTTCTTGGGTTTGACGGGATATTACCGTCGATTTGTCCAAGACTTTTCAAAAATTACCACCCCACTTACCAATCTGACCAAAAAGGTCATCAAATATGAGTGGATAGAAAGATGTGAAGGAGCCTTCTAGGAGCTTAAGAAGAGATTTACGAGTGCACCAATACTGGCTCTACCTACTGCGGAGCAGGACTTCGTGGTGTATAGTGATGCTTCTAGGAATGGGTTGGGGTGTGTGTTAATGCAAGATGCACGAGTGATAGCGTATGCTTCACGACAGCTGAAGACACATGAGCGGAACTACCCGACTCACAGCTTGGAGTTAGCCGCGGTCGTGTTTGCTCTCAAAATCTAGAGACATTACCTATATGGGGTTCGTTGCGAAGTATTCACCGACCACCAGAGTCTGAAATATCTCTTCTCGCAAAAGGATTTGAATCTGAGACAGACAAGGTGGCTGGAGTTCCTAAAGGACTATGACGTCCATTTTCAGTATCACCCTGGAAAGGCCAATGTAGTAGCGAATGCGTTGAGTCGCAGGCCATACCCAACGCTGAGTTGTGTAATAGCGTTTCCAGAGGAGTTATGTCGAGAATTTAGAAAGTTAGAACTTAATGTGATTACGCCAGAGGCTAGACCTATGCTTTGCACCCTGGAGGCCCAACCGACTCTTATAGAGGAAATTTGACTAGC
This sequence comes from Carnegiea gigantea, assembly GCA_029747015.1. Classification (NCBI taxonomy): domain Eukaryota; kingdom Viridiplantae; phylum Streptophyta; class Magnoliopsida; order Caryophyllales; family Cactaceae; genus Carnegiea; species Carnegiea gigantea. Next base: position 642,671 of record JAKOGI010000307.1, on the reverse strand, counting down.
CCAAACCACAGACCCTCAACTAGCGCGGATAAGAGAAGAGATATTAGTAGGAAAAGCGCCCGGATTCGTAATCCACGAGGATGGGACCATACGATTCCATAATCGTGTGCGTGTTCCACTTGTAGAGGCACTCAAGAAGAAGATCCTAGATGAGGGACACAATACTCCGCATTCGGTACACCCTGGGGGAAATAAGCTGTATAAGGATCTAAAACAAACGTTCTGGTGGAGTAATATGAAACAAGAAGTGGCTGATTATGTGGCAAAGTGTCTGACTTGCCAGCGAGTGAAAATAGAGCACCAAAGACCGGCGGGACTCTTACAGCTGTTGGATATCCCTGAGTGGAAATTGGACTCTATGTCGATGGATTTTGTCATGGGGTTACCATTGACCCAGAGGAAGCACAATGTGATTTGGGTTATAGTGGACAGGCTCATAAAGTCGGCACATTTTATAGCCATGAGGAACACGTGGACCTTAGATCAGTTAGCTCGAGCCTACCTCGAGGAGATAGTACGGCTACACGGAGTACCCAGCTCCATAGTGTCGGATCGAGATACCCGGTTCCAATCGGGATTTTGGCAGAAGCTGCAGGAAGCGTTCGGAACGTTATTACGTTTTAGTACTGCCTTTCATCCTGCAACTGACGGGCAGACCGAGAGTACTATCCAAACCTTAGAAGATATGCTGCGGGCTTGCACCTTGGACTCTGAGAGCGCGTGGGATGAACAACTGGCACTAATTGAGTTTTCTTACAACAATAGCTATCACGCGAGTATTGGCATGACCCCGTACGAGGCACTATATGGGAGAAAATGTAGGACTCCGCTTTGTTGGCAAGAGATCGATGAGGCCTTGACCATCGGACCAGAGTTAATCCAGGCCACCACGGACAAGGTAAGAGTGATTCAGGAACGAATGAAAGCCACCTAGAGCCACCAGAAGAGTTATGCGGATCGGAGGTGTAGACCCCTTGTGTTCCAGGTAGAAGACCACGTATTTCTTCGCGTTTCCCCAACCAAGGGAGTCGCGAGGTTTGGAAAGGCAGGGAAGCTTAACCCGAGGTACATCGGGCTGTATTCGGTCATACAGCGAATCGGGGAGGTGGCTTACCGACTAGAGCTGCCGGCTGAGCTTCAGAGAATACATAATGTGTTCCATGTGTCGCAATTGCGGAAGTACATTCCAGATCCCTCGCACGTCATCGAACCCAATCCTATACAGCTCCAAGAAAACTTATCATATGAAGAACAACCTATACAGATCCTAGACCGGTGGGAAAAACATCTCCGGAAAAAGACGGTGCCCTTAGTAAAGGTCCTTTGGGCCAACCATGAGTCATCGGAAGCCACTTGGGAGCTGAAACAGGAGATGCAAGGCAAATATCCCCATCTTTTCCATAGTCAGGTATGTATCAGTTTCGAGGACGAAACCTCCTAAATGAGGTAGCATGTAAGACCTCAGGAATTAAGGATGTATTGGTGGTGTGTCGCGGCATAATGAAGTTTCGAGGACGAAACTTTTCTTAAGTGGGGTAGTATGTAAAACCCTAGAAATTCGATTTGGAAATTTTTGCTCAGTTGGACCGACCTAGGCCCAAGTCAACCCAAGTCAGTGTCAATTAATCCTCGTAAAATTCTTCTAATTAAGTTTCTTGATATATTTTTTGAGAAGTATTAAAATTTCCAAAATTTCCCTTTTCGATTTTTTTTGTAAAACTCCTAATGTCGTTGTTATTATGTTACTATTCTATTATGAATATTATTATCATTCTACTATTAATATTATCATTTTTATTATCATTAGTCCTTTTTAAATATAAAAAAAAAACCTTAAACCCCTTTGATCTGCCGCCCACTTCTCTTATAAAAAAAATATATATATATATTTTGAAAGTGTTTTTCCCTCCTCACGTAGCCCCCCCTTTTTTTCTTTTTCCTTTTAACCTAAAACCCTAACCCCCTTCCCCCACTTTTCCCCCTTACGTCCTCCCTCTCTCTCTCTCTCTTTCTCTCTACCTTTACACTGTCACCGACCACCGTCCGGCCGCCCTAGTGCCGCCACTCCACCGGCCGTTCCTCTTGCTTTTGGTAAGAAGATCAAGACGATGCATGGGTTCATACACCCCATGCATCCAAAAGAAATCACCACTTTTCTTTTCATCTCTTTTGTTCTCATTTTAATCCCTTTTATTCTTGTGAATTTTTATGACTTGTAAATGAAGATTTTGATATAACCTTTATTATTTTCTTAGCACTCTCGGCATTGAATTTGAACGAAGGAGTTTCCCTCGATCTAGATCCGGTTTCGATCAAAGGTACTAGTAACAACGTTTTTAATATTATTTTGGTATTTAATGATAAAGGTGGATTCTTTTGGCATGATTGGGTCTGGGCGAGGGTTTAAGCATGTCTAACGGGTACAGGCGTATTTTTTTTGAGTAACCCGAAACGAGCGAAAACCGTGCAAAAAGGGGTCAAACAATCTGGATAGAATTTGCACTGTTTTTGACTCAACTTTGAAAATTCGGTATAATTATTCGAGTTGTCCAAAAATTATTAAATTTTTACAGTAGTTAGATTACGATGTGAAGATTACATGGGTTTTTGAATTGGATGAATTGGAGTTAAATTGAGAGAGTTATGCTGAAAATACCGAGCCCTGTCAAAACTGAAAACTGCAGGCATAGGGTGCTGTTTTTGAATTTTTAGACTTGGTTGTGCTATGAACTTGTGGAAGTTCTAAAATGAAAGTTTTAATAGACAAAATTATCTTTCTGGATTGGGTAAGAACATGATTTTTGGAAATCGGAAGAAAAAGTTATGAGGATGGGAAATTAGGAGTAAAAATCTGGATAGAATCTGGGGAAACAGAATCTGGACTGTTTCGCCCCTCAAATTAGAAAAATTCCCTAGGCTAGTACTGGTGGCCAAAAAAAATTGTGAAATTTACTGAGTAGGAGCCTCTAGATGTGTCAAATAATGTCGTTTTAGAATTGGGTCATTTGGAGTAGCGTAGCCCGAGTTTTGATAAAATTTGTCGGGACTGTCCTGGGGAAGGCAGTCTTTGGCATTGCCGAAAGAAATAAAAATTTGACTGGGTTCGGGGCAGAACCGAGCCAAGCTCTAAACATAGAAAAGACAGAGGACATTGTAAGGTTTTCAGATTGACCCAGAACACTAGAATCGGATGTCGAGGACTAGAGTTATAATTTTTTTGAAAGTTGGACCCATAACTGGCTAGCCGAACCTTCACCCTGGATAGGATTGGATGAATAAAGATCTAGAAAACCTCTTTTTAAATTTGGGGGAGGCCCAGGGGTGCCCTACACTGAATGTGGACTGACTATGGACTGTTTGTAGGTCCAGGTGCAGAACAATGAACCCGCATTAAAGTAACCGAGCCCGTAAATTGTACGGTACCCAGGTAACAGTCATGCCCTAACCTTTCCCTTGTGTTACTGAAATCATGAAAGTTTTGGGAGTTCTTGTATTGATTCCTTGGCATTCCTTTCCAATGGGATGAACACTGATGTGAAATTTATGAATGGTTCCTTAATGGGAACTGAATGCTGTGTTTGTTCTGGAAGTTGGAAATCTCCATATTGTAAAAGTTGAAACTTACTGTTATAAAAGTTGAAACTTACTGTGATTGTATTTGAAGTTCTGTTTCTGCATTCTGATTTCTGTTGGGAAAAGCATTTAAATCTGAATGAAACTGAATGTGTCAAGTTGGTATCCATTAACTGAAAGGAACTAAATAGGGTGAGTTAAATCGATTGGAACTGATTGAAGGTCATAGCCTTCCCCGGGTAATAGGTGCATGCATGTGAGCGGCCACGTGCACAGCTGAGACGTGGGTCAGGTTATCGGTAACCACCTATGATGGTGGTAGGTCAGGAAAGTTAAGCAGTAACCGCCTGAGGGGCGGTAGGCTAGGAAAGAGTTGAGCGGCTGCGCTATGTTAGAGCGCAGGCCATGAGACCCACTGGGGTCGCTTACCCAAGACTTATCTGAAGCTGAACATTTTGAATGGAGCTATGAAAGTGTGATTCTGAAATTGATTTTTTTTTTTTTAGGTGATAATGGGTTGTGTACCTTGAAAACGTGTTGTTGTTTCCCCCTTTCTCTAAAATGTTTTCAAAAATGAATTTGTACGTGTCTTTGACTGTTGGGGGTGAATGTTACTGAGTTTATCTCATCATTATAAAATGTTTTGTTTTCAGGTGATCTAGCTGTACTTAGGACTGGGGACAGGAGAGTAGAGTGAGGCTCGAATGCTGGTTGTGCTTAAAAAAGATTTTAGAAGTTGTAATAGAATCTAGTTGGTTTAATTATGATGTTCAAGTTTTGTGTTAAAATTCTTCGACCGATGTATGGTGGGCTTTGATTCATAAAGACTTTGTTTTAAATGTCAGTTATGATATCCGGCCTGGTATTTTCAAGAAGGGAATACGTCGGTAACACCTCGTTAGGAGTTCCTGCTGCCTTTCAGGTTAAATCAGTAGTAAATAAAGAATTAGAAATCTGGGGGTGTTACAGTGTGTGTGTGTGTGTATGTATATATATATATGTATGTACATATGTAACTCCACTCAGTACTCTTAATGTCATTGTTTTGTGCACCCCAGTTGCTGAATTTGTTTGGCTGTAACTAAAAAAAATTTACATGTGCCATCAAATCATTGGAAATGTTTGGATGTAGAGATGAAATGTTATTTACATGAATGCTTGTCTTGCATTTATTGGATGAACAAAAATACTGTGCAGGGTATGATGCTATGGAGGGTGTGATGTTGTGCAGTTATGGATGAACAATATACTGTGTAGGGTATGATAGTGGTGTCATTGGTTGTTAAAACAAATATAATATTCCATCTAGTTTCGTTTCTTTTGGGGGGGGTTGCTAAGTTCAAGTTTAATATATGTAGTTGAGTTAATTTGACCTAATGATGGATGTAGGTGGTTATAGATGATGCATTTGTTTGTCCCACACATGGCTGATATACATCAATGTCAATAAAAGTAACTTCATTATTTACAAATGGACCACTTACAAACACGTCGATGTTACTTTGAGAGCATGCATGTGGGAGGACTTGAGGATATTACATTGCGGCATAAGGATCATATAATGGATCTTTGGTTGCTTGCTCACGTATCTGTTATAAAGATAATTTGAATTCATTATGGAGGTAATATGATGCATTATTTGCTCCTATACAAAGGGAAAAAATTATTATATAAAAAAATTCTATTGTTCAACTACACATATATTTTATTTAACTAAAAATAACAAAATGTTCAATATTATACAACAATATCCCAATTTCCAAAATTTGTACTATGACACAATTATTTAGTGGTGGTTTCCTTGTCAAATGATTTGTTGGCATTCAACTTGTGTGCATACAACCCTCTCCCAAAAGTCAGTCCATTTACATAAACAATTGATTGCATACAGACTCACATTTTGACTAGTTACCTACGGGAGGTATTTGAATAGAGCTTGTTGCTAATGCACCTGGTTCCTTGTTTATCTGCATAGGTGGCACATTTTATTTCCTTAGAAGTTCATATATTATAACCTTTATATGAAGTGTTGATGATAACATTGTTCACTGTTTACTTGAGATCGTGGCCTGAGTGTACTTTCACCATTTGATGACTTGTGGTCTCTTTTTTTAGTTTTAGCTTGTTTGCATTTTTTTCTCCCTAATGATGCCTATTTCCCTCTTGTTTCTTTCTCCTTTTGGTATAGAACCGACATACTTTAGAATTCCCTTAAAAAAGCCCCTTGCTTTGATGTCATGTTTTTATCAGTTTGTTAAAGTATTCCTTACAATGAGCTCTTGTTTTGTGTTCATCTAGCTTGTTGTGTGACAAGCATGTTCATTTTTTTAATCATTTGCATTTTCCAAAGGCATGAGCATTGCATATCTTCTTTTCTAGGATTTTGTGGTATGAGGTCTTTGCTTTGGCTTTCTTCTATGGTTTTGCACCATCAATTCAGGATGTACCTTTTTGAAATGTTATCAATGCTCATGCGCTTATCACTCACAAGCAACGTTTACATTATGCTAACTTTTATGAATATTTTGCAGTTACATTCAATGAGTCCTTGTCCTTTGTTATATCCGACAGCGTGATGAAAGAGTTTTTCACCTGAAGGCCATACTTAGAACATTCTCCTAAAATGTTACCTTGCACGTTGTCATATTTGCCTAAGGCTCAATCAATGAATTCTTGTTGAATATGTTGTAAGCTTCTATAGTGTGGATGAAGAGACCATGTTTAAGTGGGTCTAATGAAGGAAATGCCATTTTTAAAGTGCTGTTAGAGCTTCTATGATCTTCCCAATTATCATTTTTCCTCCATTCTGAGACAGCCTCACGAAATATGTTGTACAAGTCATAAAGGTTTGGCATTGCCCTAAATCATCTTGATAAAGACTTATTAGTGGTTTCACTTCTCTGTGAAGATAACATTTTGTCGAAAAGTAGTTCTTAGAAAAAGACTAGGCACCATTTCTCTCTATTGTTGTACAGCTTTGTAAGCCATTTGTTTCCCTCACAACTATATCCTAATGCCATCCTGTGTAATGCACAACCATTCTATGATAGATCTAATAGATTAGCTAGTCCAAAATATAGGTTTATTTATATCTACTATAGACAATGTTCAATCATGCACATCCTTGGTTAGTTTGAAGAGTACAATAAGATAATTCATCACATAAATCAATATAAGTTTGTTCATGCCTACTAGAAACTTTGTTCAAATTTACCCAAAAAAAATAATCTTGCTTTAAAAAAATGACATTATTCTTAAATGAAGAGCAATATCTTCTAATTTTTAAGGTTGACATTTACCTTTTCCAAAAATGTTCAGATTCAGCCACTGAGTCACAATGCGTAAGAACTTTGTTGAACTCTTTAGTAAAGCCTTCCTTTGATCTAAGTGCCCCAAAATTCTTTTTAGAATTTTTAATTATATGGCGACAACACAACCTTTAAGTGCCTCAAGGAAAACCTATTGAATTGCAACGGTAATTAAAAAAGCTTGCTCAGTCGTGATAATTGTTGGGTGCTTATTGCTCATGGATTTTAAGATTGTGTGGAATAACCATATGAAAGAATTAATATTTTCATTCAGTATAAACCCACAATCGAACATCACACTCTTGCTATGATGGTTCATCCCAAAGAAAGGAGCACAAATGATGTCATATTTGTTTGTTTCATACATGGTATCAAAGATAACTAAATCCCTAAAAATGTTGTTATCCTCTGTTTGCCTATCACACCAAAAGAAACTAATTAGGCGCCCATCAGGGTTAATCTAGAACCCAATCTCATTCTCAATTCTTCTCTTAAATATATTTATAAGAGTATTTGTTTCCCTACCGTCTAACCTCTCCTTAATGATTTCACTTAATAATTTCTCCAAAGTTGTTGTGCACATCTCTTAATCTATAACCAAGTTATAATGGTCCTCCAACATATTTTTTCAACAATCGAACTGCATTGCCAATTGAAACTCCTGAGTCCATGAGTTGCTTGATATATTGAACGTCATTTTCTGGCACTTTTTGATGCGAAGGCAAGAGGTGTCTTTTACTTGGATTGCACAAGGGGTGGTTGTGTTTAGTATTGTCCTTTGTGTCGGTCCATCTCTCTTCTTTGTCAACGTGGAATTGGATGTATGCCTTACAATATGTTCTCACGTCTAGCTTGGTGTATTATTTTCACCTTTTTTCATTTTTCTTCTGTCGTTGTTGCATAGACATCTCTTTGCCTTTTATTCTATAATGTATTTTGTCATATCAAACACCGAAACCCAGCCATTCAGTAGGCATAATCATTATAGATTTGAAAGTTTTATCTTTCAATCTGGCAATCATTCTGACTAAGTCAACTTTATTTGGTTACAATTCTACAGTTTGGTGGCATGTGGATTCTAGTCCTAAAGTTAGAAAACATAAACAAAATGTCGATGAATGTAACGCCCCAATAATATATGAATCATTGCTTGCACTTACCTACTTGTATTTACCTGCTTAAGTTTAACAATGAGAAATAATAACCCAATGAATGAGGCGTTACCGCCGTCCATAAAGGACAAGACTTCCTCATATATGAAAACTTGCCATAAACCAGAGTTTACCGTATAAGGGGCATTCACCATCATAAACACTCAAACCATTTAGTTATATATAGAAATGGTTCTAACTTCCCAAGGGTTACACCAACATACATAATTCGGTTCAAATATACAGTTATAACACCAAAATACATAATTCAGTTTAAATGTACAGCTGTACACCAAAATACACCACAATATGGTATGAAAGCATCTTAGCACTCCTATACCGCCAATCACATGGGCGGTCCTGTCTCATTTATCATCTTCAGCCTCCCTGCCCGCCTGAGAGCGGTTCACTGAACACTTTCCTAAAACAAAACATAAAAACATTTCAAACTGCGAACTAAAGCTCAGTACATGCATCCCTGTACTGATAAAGATTCACTAAAAAGTATTTAGGTCTGCTTTGCAACTCATTTTGATTTTAAAACAGCGAATGAGACGCATATAAAACTAAATTGCCAATTATTATCTGTTAGTGCACCCCTTAGTAACTGTTACGATCTGTGAATAGGTGTACACATACCAAGCCGACCGGAGGACCTGGCCTGAAACCGCGCGGGTAACTGGAGGCCAAAGCCCTGTAACTAATAACTGATGGGTCACTAATTATGCGATAAAACACTGATTCAATTGATTCATTGATGTACTTACCAAAACAGTACGATTTAAATAAATACGTGCTGATTTCTAAAGATATAGACAATGAACATACCTAGAAGTTTTAAAAGCTAGTTCTTAGAGTAATAAGATGCACTAAAATGGAGAGAATGAGAGCTTAAGCCTTGATTCTGTTCAAAAGATCATTATAGGAACATGAGGTCAGAAATAAACTTGTTCTTATAATGAAAACCTTTAAATAAAACCGGCACAATTGATACCTTTAAAGAAACTGGCTTATAAAGAATCTATATAGATGAGTTTATAGATTAACTAAAATGCTGAAGCTGAGTAAATTGTAGAAATGATGATTTAAGGCACGGTAGCGAGTTCAGAGGGTAAGGGTTTATAACGAGGGCACGAAAGAACAAATCAGAACTTATACTCCCAACCTCAAAATGAGACCTAAAATCCCAATATGTAAAGCTTAGGAAGTCCTTTAAAACTTTCCTTGAGGACACATAACATGATTCCCATGACAAGGCTCATAAAATGGGGCTAGAATACCAACATGTCAGTTTTGAGTCCATCCTGCACAGGTTCAATAAAATGACTATGACTTTCTCCACAGACCTCAGATTAATGCGATTCATGAGCCATTTTAAAGCTAACACACTGAGCTATCTACCCACCAAAAATCATAATTTTTAGTAGGGCTGTTCATTACCAGTTTCATCTCAAAGTTGTCCTATTTTTCTGGAAATTTCAGCATCACTGCTTGGATTTGTTTCCTCACTTTTCACACCAATCCTCAACTTAAATTCTTTCTTAAGAGCATGTAAACACACTTTGGTATATCCCAACATCATACAAAAACACCGCACAGAATTCCACTTCATATTCATATCCAATTAAAGCTCCTTTTTTAGTCACATATACACATACCTCAAGTTTAATACTAGTTTGGTGCAAACCATGCATTTTGGATAAAACCCTAACTTTGGGTCAACTTGAACTCACTCCCATCTTTTCAAAACACCATAAACACCATAACAAACTTCAATATATTAAGAGATAAGCAAAAACAAGGATAAAATAATCAATAAACAACACTTGAACATGAAGCTTGCATGACTAAGATGAAACCCTAGCCCTAGCCTCATCCAATTCCAACCCCATCGTAATCCATCACCAAGATGATTCTTAATTCCATAAAAACAACATAATCCATCACTAAAACAACCAAAATAAGAAGCAAAAACCAACAAGATCAAGAATCAACAACAAAATCAGCATAGGAGGTGAAAAGAATTACTCACTTTGTGCTTAGAAAGGGGTATGAATGATTCTTGGTGCTTGAAGGAGTGAGAGGGACGGTTGGGGTGGTGAGTGGTGGTTGTTTGGAGCTATTGGTGGCTGTTTGGTGGCTGAAATGGTGATGGTGCTGCAGAGGTTGCTGCTGCCGTGACTTAGAGAGAAGCAGGAGAGAAATAGGAGAGAGAAAATGTCTTGCAATTACTTGGTGTAAAATAAAAGTCTTGCTAAATATATACTTGGCTAAAATTTAAGGTCAAAAAGCCACTTTTGCTAAGCTTAATTAAGGCCTAATTAAGGGTGGTTAGCTAAACAAATGAGGGTCAAGTCTTGATGGGTTGAAATCGGCCTTAAACGGGCTCGAGTTTGGAAAAGAACTGAAACAGAGTGCGTTTGCAAAAAATTTTTTTTTTTTTCAGAACTCAAGATTAAATGGTTGTGGTGCCATGAAAAAGAATTAAATCACTAAATTCATAAATATCAAGGCCTAAATCGATCTCTAAAATTTGATTAGAACAAAACCCCAAATTACAAAGTGAGGGCCCATTTAGAAATGTCCAATTGGAATAATAAAAAGCAATGATGTAAATGAAATGAAATTAATCACATGGATTAATGAAATGAAATTAATAAACATATTTTCGGGTCGGACTATTACAGTCTTCCCTCCTTAAACAGTTTCATCCTCGAAACTGATAAACTTCACCACAGGATTATCTCAAATAAATGTGGATATGAGGTTTCCATAGCATCTTCAGTCTCCCAGGTGGCTTCTTGGAAGGTGTGGTTTGTCCAGAGTACTTTGACCAATGGTATCTGCTTGTTACGCAGCTATTTGATCCTGTGATCTAGTCTTTGAACAGGACGCTCCTCATATACTAGATCTTCAGCGATTTCGATAGATTCAGATGCAGTGGTATGGTCTGGATCTGGAATGTATTTCCGAAGCTTAGAGATATGAAACACGTTATGCACGTGCTCAAGTTCGACAGGCAAATCTAGATGATAAGCAGTGGGATTCAACCTTTCAATGATTTCATAAGGTCCAATATATCTTGGACTCAATTTGCCCCGTACTCCGAACCTCTTGACACCTCTAGTTGGGGAAACTTTTAAAAAAAACTTTATCGCCTACTTGAAACTCTAGAGGCCTTCTTCGTTTGTCTGCATAACTTTTCTGTCGGCTTTGGGCAACCCTGATATGCTCCTGAATCTTTCTTATTATCTCAGTGGTCTCTTGAATCATTTCAGGACCTATAATCAATGCCTCGTCCAAATCACTCCAACACAACGGAGTTCTACATTTTCTCCCGCATAAAGCCTCAAATGGGGCTATTTTGATTGTGGATTGATAGCTATTGTTATAAGAGAATTCCACCAAAGGTAAATTGTCTTCCCATTTCCCTTGGAACTCCTATACAGAAGCTCTCAGCATGTCTTCCACAATTTGGTTCACTCTTTCAGTTTGTCCATCTGTTTCTGGATGATAGGAGCTACTGAAGTTTAGTTTGGTCCCAAAGGCCTTTTGAAGTGCTTGCCAGAAACGTGCTTGAAATCTTTGATCCCTATCTGAGACTATATCTAAAAGGATCCCGTACAGACGGACTATCTCCTTAACATACAGTTGGGCTAGTCTTGCAATGCCCCAAGTATCCTTGATTGGCAGGAAATGAGCCAACTTCGTAAGTTGATCAACTATGACCCAGATAGCATTCTTTTTCGAGATAAAAAGGGGTAAATCCATAACAAAGTCCATTGAGATCGAATCCTGCTTTTAAGTGGGAATTTCTAAGAGTCGTAGTTCACCCACAGGACGTTGATGCTTTGCTTTAACTTTCTGGCAGGTTAGACACTTGTTCACATATTTTGCAACATCTTTCTTCATATTATTCCACCAAAAGTATTGTCTCAGATCTCTGTATATCTTGGTGCCTCCTGGATGCATCGAATAACGAGTATTGTGAGCCTCTTCCATGATATGCTTCCTCAATCCTTCCTTTTTAGGCACACACAGGTGATTCTGGAACCGCAGGGTCCTATCCTCGTGTATTACAAATCCCGGAGACTTCCCTTTTTCTAAATTTTGCTTTATTCGTTGGAGTTCGGGATCACTTTCCTGGTTCAGTCGAATTTCTTCCACTATGGAGGACTACACGGTAAGTGCTGATAATTGCACATTTGTTTGCCCGTGGGACACTAATTGAATCTCGAAGTCCTCAAGTTCTCTCAAGAGGTTCAATTGGGTAATCACCACAGTGTTTAAGCTATGTTGCGCCTTCCTACTCAGAGCATCTGCCACCACATTTGCTTTACCAGGATGATATTGGATCTGCAAATCATAGTCTTTCAGCAACTCAAGCCAATGCCGTTGCCTCAAGTTGAGCTCCTTCTGGATGAAGATATACTTTAAACTTTGATGATCAGTATAAACCCTGCATGGTACCCCATATAAATAATGCCTCCAAATTTTCAAAGCAAAGACCACGGCTGCGAACTCCAGGTCATGGGTAGGGTAGTTTTTCTCATATGGCTTGAGTTGTCGAGAGGCATAAGCTACTACTTTGTCCTCCTGCATCAGCATGCACCCTAGACCGTTCTTTGAAGCATTACTATAAATAGTATACTCCTTTCCTTCCATTGATAACATTAGGATTGGGGCGGTGGTCAATCGCTGCCTTAGCTCTTGGAAAGTTTTCTCACATCTTTCAGTCCACTCAAATTTGTTCGCTTTCTTCAGTAGATTGGTCAGTGGTGAAGCTATTTTTGAAAAGTCCTTTACGAACCTTCGGTAGTAACCTGCTAGACCCAGAAAGCTTCTAATCTCAGTGACATTAGTGGGCCTTGGCCATTCTGTGATTGCTTTCACCTTCTGGGGGTCAACTTTAATTCCTTCTTTTATAACCACATACCCCAAAAATACCACTTCCTCCAACCAAAATTCACATTTCTTTAATTTTCCATAGAGTTGATGCTTCCTCAAAGTTTACAATACTGTCGGCAATTGATCAGCATGTTCCTCCTTGTCCTTAGAATAGATAAGAATGTCATCTATGAACACCACTACAAACTTGTCTAAATAGGGTTTGAAAACCCTATTCATAAGGTCCATGAAGGCTATAGGAGCATTAGTGAGATCGAAAGGCATCACTGTAAACTCATAGTGACCATACCTAGTCCCAAACGCTGTCTTAGGAATGTCGTCAGGTTTAATCCTAAGTTGATAGTACCCTCACCTCAAATCAATCTTAAAGAGCACTCCTACTCCTTGTAATTGATCAAATAAATCATCTATTCGTGGCAGAGGATATTTATTTTTGATGGTAATCTTGTTCAACTCCCTGTAATTTATACATAGCCTTAAGGTTCCATCCTTCTTCTTAACAAACAGCACTGGGGCACCCTATGGTGACACACTTGGCTTGATAAAGCCCTTCTGTAATAACTCATCTAGCTGAATCTTTAGTTCCTTAAGCTCAGTTGGGGCCATACGATATGGGGCTTTAGAAATAGATTGGGCTCCAGAAATTAATTCGATTCCAAAATCAATTTCCCTCTGCGGGGGTAGTCCTAGTAACTCCTCAGGAAAAACATCTTCAAATTCACAAGCTACAGGTATATTCTCTGCTTTCTTTTCCTTTGTTTGGGTGTCAATAGCATAACACCAATATCTAATACACCTCTGATATAGCAACTTACTTGCTTTCATAGCTGAAATCAAAGAACAGGATTTTGCCTCTCTCTGCCCATAAAAACACACTTTTCTCCCTTTTTCATCGTTCAAGATAACTTTAAGATCTTCACAATCGATTTGGGCTCCATAAGTGTGTAACTAATTCATTCCCAAAATGACGTCAAAATCAGATAAATCAAATTGAATCAAATCCACCGGGAAGGTGGTCTCACTAATGGTAATGGGAACAAGTTTATAAGAGAGAGGACACTCAATTACAGAATTATTGGGTAGCTTAATTCTATAATTGGTTTCCATCCTCCTGTTCTCAAGGCTCAATTATATAGCAGATCGGGTAGAGATAAATGAATGAGTGGCGCACGAATTAAATAATACACAAAATGGCTTTGAATTTAAAAAGAGAGTTCCAGTGACTACCGTACCAGAGGTAGCAGCTTCCTTTTGTTCATCACAAATGCCCTTCCTACAACTGCATGCCTTGAAGGTGGGGGTCCCTGGCGGAGCAGAGCCAAGGATTTTGCTGCGCCCTTGTCTACAGCTTTTAGTCGTCGGGGGCATGCAGCGATGATGTGTTCAGGACTTTCACACCACATGCATTTGTTAGTACCAACTCGGCATTCAGGAGTAGTGTGATTTGTTCTTCCACACTTTGCACAGGGTACTGTCGAGCCTACAGGATGGCTCTTGGAGGAAATAGGGGTAGGTTTCTTCTAATTATGGTTCACACTCTCACTTGGAGTCCCCTGCTCAAACCCCTTTCTTTTGTGATTGATTGGATTTAGTGCTTTTAACTCCATCTTCACTTGTTCCACTTCAGCTGCTCGCTCATATAGTTCTTGGTGAGTCAAAATTGGTTGTCTAGCTAACTGATTTCGAATATAGAAGGCCAAGCCCTCTTTAAACCTCCTCATTTTCAACCTTTCAGATGATACAAACTCAGAAACAAACCTAGATTATTCGATGAATTTACTAGTGTATTGCATCACAGTCATAGTGCCACTCATCTTCAGCTCCATAAACTCTTTTTCCTTTTGCCTTTGGACCACAGCTGGGCAAAATTTTGCCCTTAACTCACTCAGGAATTTATTCCAGGTAGATTCAGTCCCTACGAGCTTATCCTTTACAGTATTCTACCAATTGTCAGCTTCACCAGTCAAATAATATGTCCCAATGTTTACTCTTTTTCCTTCTGGCACCTCCACTATTGTAAAGATTTTCTCCATTCCTCTTATCCATTCCTCCAGTACTACTGGATCATAAGATCCATTATAAACTTTAGGGTTGTGCCGTGCTACCCTATCTGCCAATTTATCCTCTTTCGGAGGGATTTTAGCAGGTACTTGGGGAATCCGTTTCATCAATTCAGCAACTAAGGTTGGCCAGTAATTCGGGTTTCCTAAGTTGCTAGCTAATTCAGAGCGTAACGGTGGCGTGTCACTATGTTACGGCACCTGGCACGAGGCTTAATCACCCGATCCCTGGCCTTGCTCCAAATTGTCCTTTGCATGGACCTCCACATTATTTTGTGTTGACTCAGACATCCTGATCATACATTAAATGAAACAATTCAAATACTGGAACCTCCAGACATATAAGATAAACATACCAATAAATACATAGAAGATGGCTCAAAGATTATTTCATAACTCACAACGTCGTCATTTCATTTCATAACGGCTTACTTACATACATAACTGCTGGTTTGTATACATGAGCATCAAAAGCATATTACACCTAGCTGAGTAAGCAAGACTAGCTCTAACTCCTACCTTAACACTAAACACTAAATGGCCCCTAGATACTAGATCCGTCACCTGACCAAAAAGAGATACGGACTATATCATCATGGTTAGAGAGGATTGGACTAACTATATACAATGTCAGATGCCACACAAAATATAACTATCCAATCCAACCATAGCATATATACCTACAGGGCTCAAAATGAAAATCACTACACCAACCCCTAGAACCACCTAACGATCCCTAGATATATCGTAATCTGGGTCAGACTCATCATCAGGTTCTTCGCCTGAATCGAAGCTCCCAGTAGACGCCTCTGACTCGGCATCATCGACTTTCTATTGAACTTGTGACTCATGCTTTTCCTCTAGCTCCACCATTAACTCAGCCGCCTCTTGTTCCCATTGCTGATCTACCCCCACCTCGCCAATGCCTTGATCCTCCTCGGGATCATCCTCCTCGGGATCATCCTTCTCTCCCTGGTGGCCCTCATCCCTAGAACTAATCACCACTAAATCTGGGGTGTCGGGGATGTCTATCACCACGTGAGCCTCCCCAGAGCTATCGGGCATCAGTGGGGTTCCCGGTACAAGCGGGGAGGGTGGCCCCTGTGCTGGTGCTGGCGAGGAGGGTAGCCCCTGTGCTGGTGCTGGGGGTGCAGGTGGGGGAGGCACCTGATGTAGTAGAAAAATATATTGTAACATTTCCATAGTGATTCTTCTCTAGTCAAACTCTTCCCTTAATAATAACTCTTTAACAAGAGTAGTCCATGCCCCCTAGGCCTGAAACCTAGGCCCATCCAAGCCTGGGTTCCCTGTTATTATAAAGTCGTGATAACGATGCCTAGATGTCACCCATGGATCAACCAGGGTGAAGGACCCAAGCAGTCTCTGTGCACAGACCATAATACTGTGGAATTCAGAGTAAGAGTCCTGTGCATTTGCCTCTATACTAGCATGTAGCAACGCAATGTGGGCAATGATCGATCCACCCGGTAATATATTAACGCCATAAGGATCCATCTAGTAAAGGAAACACATATATGAGGGGTACACATATCCATAACATTTCTATAAATAAGGGACATGGAAATGGAAGCAACTTGCATTAGGGACATGCAAATGGAAGCAACTTGCATTCGAATATCGTTACTACACTCTGAATCTCACTTTAGCAATATACAATAGCCCCCTCACGACAACCATTCTCACCCTATAATTTCTAACTCTACTTTCCTCCAGAAAATCTTAACCTGTGCTCTGATACCAAATCTGTAATGCCCCAATAATACATGAATCATTGCTTGCATTTATCTACTTGCATTTACCTGCATAAGTTTAACAATGAGAAATAATAATCCAATGAATGGGGCGTTACCACCGTCCATAAAGGACAAGGCTTCCTTATATATGAAAACTTACTATAAACCAGAATTTACCCTATAAGGGGCATTCACCATCATAAACACTCAAACCATTTAGTTATATACAGAAATGGTTCTAACTTTCCAAGGGTTACACCAACATACATAATTCGGTTCAAATATACAGTTCTAACACCAAAATACATAATTCAGTTTAAATATACAGTTGCACATCAAAATACACCACAATATAGTATGAAAGCATCTTAGCACTCCTATACCGCCAATCACATGGACGGTCCTGTCTCATTTATCACCTTCAGCCTCCCTGCCCGCCTGAGAGCGGTTCACTGAATACTTTCCTAAAACAAAACATAAAAACATTTCGAACTGTGAGCCAAAGCTTAGTACATGCATCCCGGTACTGATAAAGATTCACTGAAAAGTCATTTGGGCCCGCTTTGCAATTTATTTTGATTTTAAAACAGGGAATGAGACGCATATAAAACTAAATTGTCAATTATTATCTGTTAGTGCACCCCTTAGTAACTGTTACGATCTGTGAATAGGTGTACACCTGCCAAGCCAACCGGAGGACCTGGCCTGAAACCGCGTGGGTAACTGGAGGCCAAAGCCCTGTAACTAATAACTGATGGAGTCCCTAATTATGTGATAAAACACTGATTCAATTGATTCATTGATGTACTTATCAGAACAGTACGATTTCAATAAATACGTGCTGATTTCTAAAGATACAGACAATAAACGTACCTAGAAGTTTTAAAAGCTAGTTCTTAGAGTAATAAGATGCACTAAAATGGAGAGAATGAGAGCTTAGGCCTTGATTCTGTTCAAAAGATCATTATAAGAACATGAGGTCAGAAATGAACTTGTTCTTATAATGAAAACCTTTAAATAAAACCGACATAATTGATACCTTTAAATAAACTGGCTTATAAAGAATCTGTATAGATGAGTTTATAGATTAACTAAAATGCTGAAGCCGAGTAAATTGTAGAAATGATGATTTAAGGCACGGTAGCGGGTGCAGAGGGTAAGGGTTTATAATGAGGGCACGAAAGAACAAATCAGAACTTATACTCACAACCTCAAAATGAGACCTAAAATCCCAATATGTAAAGCTTAGGAAGTCTTTTAATACTTTCCTTGAGGACACATAACATGATTTCCATGAAAAGGCTCATAAAATGGGGCTAGAACACCAACATGTCAGTTTTGAGTCCATCCTGCACAGGTTCAATAAAATGACCATGACTTTCTCCACAGGCCTCAGATTAATGCGATTCATGAGCCATTTTAAAGCTAACACACCTGATCTATCTACCCACTAAAAATCATAACTTTTGGCAGGCCGTTCATTACCAGTTTCATCTCAAAGTTGTCCTATTTTTCTGGAAATTCCAGTATCACTGCTTGGATTTGTTTCCTCACTTTTCACACCAATCCTCAACTTAAATTCTTTCTTAAGAGCATGTAAACACACTTTGGTATATACCAACATCATACAAAAACATCGCACAGAATTCCACTTCATATTCATATCCAATTAAAGCTCCTTTTCTAGTCACATATACACATACCTCAAGTTTAATACTAGTTTGGTGCAAACCTTGCATTTTGGATAAAACCCTAACTTTGGGTCAACTGGAACTCACTCCCATCTTTTCAAAACACCATAAACACCATAAAAAACTTCAATATATTAAGGGATAAGCAAAAACAAGGATAAAATAATCAATAAACAACATTTGAATATGAAGCTTGCATGACTAAGATGAAACCCTAACCCTAGCCTCATCCAATTTCAACCCCATCATGATCCATCACCAAGATGATTCTTAATTCCATAAAAACAGCATAATCCATCACTAAAACAACCAAAATAAGAAGTAAAAACCAACAAGATCAAGAATCAACAACAAAATTAGCATAGGAGGTGAAAACAATAACTCACTTTGTGCTTAAAAAGAGGTATGAATAATTCTTGGTGCTTGAAGGAGTGAGAGGGACAGTTGGGGTGGTGAGTGGTGGTTGTTTGGTGGCTATTGGTGGCTGTTTGGTGGCTGAAATGGTGATGGTGCTGCTGAGGTTGCTGCTGCCGTGACTTAGAGAGAAGGAGGAGAGAAATAGGAGAGAGAAAATGTCTTGCAATTACTTGGTGTAAAATAAAAGCCTTGCTAAATATATACTTGGCTGAAATTTAAGGTCAAAAAGCCACTTTTGCTAAGCTTAATTAAGGCCTAATTAAGGGTGGTTGGCTAAACAAATGAGGGTCAAGTCTTGATGAGTCGAAATCAGCCTTAAACGGGCTCGGGTTTGGAAAAGAAGTGAAACCGAATGCGTTTGCAAATTTTTTTTTTTTTCCAG
Source organism: Carnegiea gigantea (assembly GCA_029747015.1). Lineage (NCBI taxonomy): Eukaryota > Viridiplantae > Streptophyta > Magnoliopsida > Caryophyllales > Cactaceae > Carnegiea > Carnegiea gigantea. The sequence continues at coordinate 623,427 of JAKOGI010000307.1, read as the reverse complement.
AACTCGAGATTAAATGGTTGTGGTGCCATAAAAAAGAATTAAATCGCTAAATTTATAAATATGAAGGCCTAAATTAATCTCCAAAATTTGATTAGAACAAAACCCCGAATTGCAAAGTGAGGGCCCATTTAGAAATGTCCAATTGGAATAATAAAAAGCAATGATGTAAATGAAATAAAATTAATCACATGGATTAATGAAATGAAATTAATAAACATATTTTCGGGTCGAACTATTACAATGAATATGAGTTTTTAAATAATCATACTCAATAAAATTCTTCACATCACCGATTATTCTTCAATTTTGAACAATTTTTCATCAGAAAACACTTTAGGATCATTAGGCATAGTGTAGGAATTACATTTCACGATGATTGAACAATTACAAATAAAAGGATGAAAAATTAAAAATCAATTCATGAGCAATGTTTCCAACCTTATCCAATCCTCATGAAGAATGTATGCCAGAGATTTAAACCTGATTTTAAATTAAATCAAATCATATTAAACAATTATAATCTATCCACACATTTATTCACTATAGAAATGTCATTTCCACTATAAGCTTCAAACATGAACATTGTTTAAAAAAAAAAGGAACAAATTTCAAAAATGAACATATATTCTAAAAATAATGAACAAAGATAAATTATGGATGATGGTGTCAAAACTAATAAATCCCAAAAATGAACATTGTTAGGTATGCAAACATGAACTTTATTTGTTAAAAAAAAATGTACAAATTCCAGAAATGAACATGCATTCAAATAATCATGAATAAACATGAATTATAGATGACAATGTTAAAAACTTTGACAAGTGTGACAAATTTGAGATGTAAAGTTACATTTGATGTTAACCTAATATATTCAACAACCTAAGATCATTAAACACTTTACGAATATTATCATCCCAATCTAATGAATTAGGAATAACTCTGAATGTCTCAACACCATTTTTAATTAAAAGCAAATTAAGATACACCAATAATACATTCTAATTAGATACATAAATTTAAGTATTTATAAAAATCACCAAAGAAAATTCAATACTAGATTAATAGTCATAAAGAAATAATCAAAACTCATAAATTTTGATAATAGATTCATGTTATACTTAAAACAGCGATTGCGACTCCAAAAAAGAACAATATTTTATCAAGAAAAAAAGATGCTTAACATATAACATCTTCCCAAATCCTAACCAAGCAGGAAAGTAAGAAAAAAGTAAAGGTACATATGCTTCAATTTTACTTACCCATTTGAGTTGTCATCATTTAATTTGTTTCTAATACTTGTGCTCTTTCAACTGTCCCGTTATTCATGATTTTACACTAATTTACCCAAAATTTTGATTATTTTAAAAAGTTGATCGTATAGATCGAATTTTATAGAGAGAACAGAGTGAAACTTTTAAGAGAGAGAAATGGAGGAGAATGGCGGGAGAGAGAGATGATTACAGCACAATGTTTAAATTTAAAAAAAAAAAAGGAAAGGATGCATGATTTTAGGGAACATATTCTTTCCTTTTCTCCCAAAACAAAAAAACACTAATGTGAATATTCTAGTAGTTGTTTACTTATGTGGCAAGTGGGTGTATATACTCATAGGTGTAACATATACGTATTGGTATTTTACTATGTACATCTTTAAAAAAAAAACTCTATTAATATTTGTTTCTATCTTTCCAAATTTTTCTGTTTGTAGTAACAAATTATCAGGTACAATAGTACGTTTATGCGTCCTTATTGATTTGTCAAAATAAATAGTTACTTGAATTCTTAAATAATTATTTAATATATTGTTAAATAATATTTACAATTTCTATTGGATTTAAATATCTTAGTAAATAATTCACCCAATGCTAGCAAATTTTATTTTACCTGAATTTGTGCGACTTAACAACCTTCAGATATAGTCATAAACTTTTTGTCTTATTTTCATGTGGCCACATAATTTTATCCTATATCCATTGACTAAACCTTATTCCAAATTGACTATATTCCTAATAAATTCATCTTATTTAGAGAAAAACATACGAAATGGACAAAGTATTTTCTCAGAATTTTGAATATTAAGCAATTTGTCTAATTTGATTTTAATCCGAACCTGAATATTTGTCACCCCTACTTCCACTTTTATATACACTTATCTCAAATTTAAACTAATAAAATCCAAGAAAAATTTTCAACTAAGGATAATAAAAATTTTGATTAATTTATCTTCCTAATTTCTCCTAACACTTAAATCTTTTTTAAGTAGACCTATTTTAAAGTCCAAACACCGTATTTTATGTTACACACCTTTTTTTACTAGTGCACAATGTGATTAAATAAATTCATTCTTCTAAAATAAAAGGAGTGAATGAAAAAGGGTCACATGTGCTATTATAAAAAATAAAAAGAAACAAAAATGAATTGGAGCTGAAATGTGTAAATCCATCACAAATTCTCGAAGCTAACCAAGTGGTTGTGAAAGAAAGTGGAGCTAAGCAACAAGTGGTGAACTCCACCGCAATGCCCAATCAAATACACATGCATAGTGGTGTAAAATTTTTGTAGCCATTTCCCTCAACTCCCTCTTTTATTTTAGAAGAATGGTATGATACAGTTATTATTTGATAAGTTTGGAGAATTCATCAAGAATACAAAGAGCAGAGAGAAGCTACAGAGTAGTTAGACATAGAGAGAGTGCGATTTAGGAATAAACAATCTGATCTTTCCTACAGGTCATATCTCTTTATTTATATCATGTCTCTATTACAATCACAATTCCAGGCCACAAAGCAAAACATCAGAAATAAAGCTGACTCAGCAAGTAACTACTTCTCAGTAACTAGTCCACCTCAGCATAACAAGCTAATTTTCACTAAGCACCTTCCTTCCTCCAATACTCATTGGATGTTGAAAAGGATTACAAACATTTGCCTTGAACAATGCTTTGTGCAGTTGATCAACAGAGACAGCTTTTGTGACGACATCAATTAATTGATTCTTTGGAGAGAAATAATTGGGTTTTACATAGTCAGCTATAAACTTGTCACACACATAATGGCAATTAGTGTCAATGTACAATCATGGAAGATCGAGTTTACAGCTATATAGAGGGCAACCTATTTATCACAGAAAACATCCATAAGTTGCAGCTTCTTTGCAATTAATGTGAGATCCTATAACAAAGCAAGTAGCCAAGAAAGCTCACAACATGTCATTGCTATGGCTTAGTACTCAACTTTAGCAGAAGATCTGGCCACCCCATTTTGTTTCTTAGAGCTCCATGACATTAAGGATCTTGTAATAGAATAACAAAACAATATTGGATTTTCTACCCATGGGGCAACTGGCATAGTTCAAATTATAAAATGATGTAAGATGACGTGAAGAATCTAATGCCAAGAAGATGCCTTAACTAGGAGACTCCTTAAGGTATTTCAGGAAGTGAAAAACATATTTCAAAAGCTCATCAATGAACTGATTCATAAGTGGTTGAGAATGCTAACACTGTAAACAATGTCTAGCCTTATTATAGTAAGTAGATTAGTTTGCTAATGAGTCTTCTGCATTGATCTAGATTAGCCAACTACTACCTTGAATTAGTATATAGCTTCACATTTGATGTCATAGGTAACTTCAGAGACTTGTAATTAGACAAGCCTGCCACTTCTAGAAAATCTTAAGCATAGTTTCTCCAGCACACAAAAATCCCTTTAGGAGATTTGAGAATTTCCAGACCTAAGAAAGTACTTCAGTGGCATTAAATCTGTCATATGAAACTAAGTGTTTAAGAATGTTTTCAGTTTATCTATGTCCTAAGCAAAGATTCTAGTAACAATCATGTCAATAACACAAATGACCACTAGTAAACTTGCTTCCACACTTTTGGTAAATAAAGAATAATCAACTTTGAACTAATGGAAGCCGAAACTAAGTAAAGTACTAGAAAGTTTGGCAAACCATTGCCTTGGTACTTACTTTAAACTAGAGACTGATTTATGCAATTTGCATACCTTGAGACTCTCCCTCATTAAAGCAACAACGATAAAGGTAGGTTGCATTCTAGAACCATAATGTGTGTAACCCTGAGGCAAGATCATATAGAACCCTTCTTCCGAATCATCATGCAAGAAGACATTAGATACATCCGTTTGTCATGCTTGCCAGCCTCTCATGGCTATCACTACAAGTGGGGTCCTCACAGCAGTCATTATTGCCACTGATGCAAATGTGTCTTGATAATCAACACCATATTGTTGCCTGTTGCCCAAGATTACTCTTTATAACTTTCTATGGTACCATCTGAGTGAAACTTAGTTTTGTGGAGCCACTTACACCCAATAGGCTTTTTAACCTTAGGAAGACCAGTAATAGACCAAGTGTTATTATTCTCCGAAGCTTTTCAACTCTAAATTCATAGCCCACACCACTTGTTATCTTTGACTACATCCTTGAAACACACTAGATCGTAAGAGTAGTCCATAGCACTCATGAATGCTTTGTGAGTGGAAGATTCAAGATCATGAGATATACCACTTAGCATTAGAATGTTATCTTCTAGTGCATGCCCAGGTTTCACTTAAGTAACAAAACAATCTATCTAGGATGGTGGTTTTCTATTCTTATTAGACCTTCTTACAATGGTGGCAATATGATTACCAGAATTAGTACTGCAAGTTGATTCGGTAAGGTCTAATAAATCAGTAGATACCTCATGGTGTGAGTAAGATATAATTTGTTGATGTTATATGTGAGGATGAGGATGACTCAACAGCCTAAGGTGGCGAATTTTGAGATACCACTACTAAGGAGGTAGTTAACATGGAGATCAGAGAATCAAGATATGAATTTGGCTAGGCATAAGATCTAGGAAAAGGTTATGGAAGGTGTTTAAGGTGCTGGTTAAAATTTCCTTGTTTAAAAGGAAAAACATATTCAATAAATCTAACATCTCTAGAGACAAATTCTTACTTAGTAAGCATGTTAAAGAGCTCGTAACCTTCTTAGTGTTAAGATGATCCAAGGAAATACGAAGTACCTCTTTAGGTTAGAACTTGTTATGAACTCTATAAGGATAGCTTGCTAAAGCTGAGTAGCCAAAGATTCTCAAATGAACATATGTAGAAGGAGCTTGCATCAACAACTCACAAGGAGATTTGTTGCCAAGAACTTTGGTGGGCTGACTATTGATTACATGAGTAGTAGTAATCACATAATCTCCCCAATACTAATGAAAGTCCGACTTCAACCATGAGGCCTAAGCTATTTGAAGAACATGCCTATACCTTCTTTCAAGCCAGCCTATTTTGTTGTGGCCTATCCAAACATGATGTCTGATGAACTAGACTAGGTTGAAAGAATTCTTGACATGGCCTTGAGTTAAATTCTAGTACAATTGTAACCTTATGACTTTAGTGGAACAACCAAATTTAGTTTTGAAAAATTGACAGAATGTCTTCAAAATTTACAAAGCATGTGACTTATACTTTATCAAATAAGTATGTATAGCTTTGCTTAAGTCATCTATAATGGTCAAGTAATACCTGTACTTCATTTAAGTCATGACTTTGTAGGGCCTGAAATATCTATATGAATCAAGTCAAAAATATGATGGCCTGTGGCTTTTACTCAAAGTATAAGGAAGCTTAGTAAATTTTTGCAAAGGACAAGTGACACATATTTGTTGCTACACTTGGTTATCAATATTTGGAGTACAAGAAATATGCTTTGATTTTAACAAAAGCGCATGCCTTAGCCTATGATGCCACATATTAGCATCAACATACTGATGAAAAATTAAAAACGTAAATGACATTATTTGTAGAATTAGGCACATTAGAGCGTGACACTTTATCATAAATTTCTAAGACCATACTGTGCAACTTAGTAGTAGGCATATTCAATTGTACCTATAAATGAATAATCAAGTTCTTAATTATTGTCACACGCATCAGCAAATGATTTGCCAAAAGATGCAGAAATATTGCTTGAAGAAGGTAGTAACCTCACCAATTGTTCAACCTCCTGTTGAGTTTGAGTCAAACCAAATGAGCTAGTAGACACTTCCTCCTAGGTAGCTGTCCTACCTGGAGTGTAATTGGTATTCTCTTTGCCCCTTATAGGTCTATTTTGGCTACCTCTACTTCCGCTATTCCTTCATTTAGATGGTTTCTTAGACATAGGATGCCAAGAAGTATAGTCAATGACTTGCCATCACCTTTCTCTTCAATGTCATGCATCACCACACACATTGTAGTTTTCATCTCCTCCACTTCCTTAGCCTTTCCTCAACAATGTAGAAGCATCCACTTGTGCTTGAGTTTTAGCTAGAGCATCGCTTTGTAATTCCTCTTGTTGCAGCACAGAGTATGCCACTTTAATAAAAGGCAAAGGAGTCAGAAATAGTACTTGGCTATGCTATAGGCCATACACCTTATCATGCATGAGCATTTTGGAAATGAAAGAGCCTCTAAACTTCTTATTTCCTTGCCAAGGAATTTAGAAATTTTGTGAGTTCATCTATCACAATCGTGATTTTAGGCAGATCATATAAAGAATTCAATTCTTCTTAAATGCTTTTAGTCCTAGTGTAATAATCATTGCTACATGAATTGTTTTATTTGGTGGCATTAATGTCCTTATTCAAGGTATATTTCCTCAAACCATTGCTCAAATTAAATCTCCTCTCTAATTGCTGCCATATTCCACTTGTAGATTGTATGAGTAGGATAGATATGCTAATAGAATCACTTATTGTTGATCTAACTAATCACCTGGTTGTCACATGATTCCCATTGCTTCAAGCTTGATTGCATCATCTTCTGGCCTTGACGAAGTGCTACAAACAAAGTACGATTTCCTCTTAGTAAATAAGGCCATCTATATCTCTTACTTCTAGACTCTATAGTTTTTTCGCAACAAGTAAGCTTTCTCTCTCCAAAATTCAGTGATTCACAACTATTTAAGGGTGAATGAATAAAGGATTTTGGAGATCAAAGTAATTAACCCTATTTTTGTCAGTACGCATTGTTATATCTGCAAATTAATGACGAATAGCTCTAAGAATTCTCTACAAAACTTTTGCTTTTGAAACCCTATGTATGAAGTATGACTAATTAATGATCCTAATTAAATGATTGAAAAAGGAAAAAATCAATGTAATAGTGTTGTTCGGCTTGATCAGTTGCTGAGCAAATTAAATGATCGAATAGAATAAGCAATCAGCATTAGGATTCAAATGCAGCTGCTTTCATACCATGATAAGCTCAGAAAATTCATCAAGAGCATCAAGAAGCCAGCGAGAGGGGAAAAGCGAGAGAGAGGGAGAGACAGAACAATTTGGGAATATAAGATCTGATCTTTCATTCAAGTCAAATCCGTTTATTTATATGATGTCTCTATTGTAGACTTACCGTCATAGTGTCGAGCAACAAAAGCAAAATATCAGAAATAAAGCTAACTCAGCAAGCAACTAATTTTTAGTAACTAATCGAGCTACATAACAAGCTAACTTTCAGTAACCACTTTCCTTCTTCCAATGTTACATCATCTAGTGAGGTGCTTACTATATGACGCCCTTTTGGGTTCAATCATCTTCTACCAACTTATACAGTTAATATTACTCCTCACTCGAGAGCTGCTTTTTATTATTATGAATGATTCAAAGTAGAGGCCTTGTGTGAAGCCAATGAAACAAGGAGGAAACTCTAGTTAGTAACATATAAAGAGTTTCATGGCTAAATGCTTTATATATATATATATATATATATATATATATATATATATATATATATATAATATATATATATATATATATATATATATATATATATCTTAACCCATAGTCAGTCCACTTAAAATCTATCCATTACCAGGGGTTACATGTCAAGTCAAGCATATTTTCCATTATTTTTGGTTGAAGAACAACACTTTGATATATGCAATTTTTACACAATGGTTAACAAGAATTGTAGACATACAACCAACAAGACCTCTACCATTCACACATAATCGTGAAAAAAAAAGGACTAACTTAATGTTAAAAATACATTTAGAATATAAATAAACATTTGATAGGGAAAACACATCTCTGTCAAAAAGACAGAGCCCTTGAAAGCGAATCAGAATGCAAAAATCAACTTAAAAGTGAGCATCTCCTTTAGTTATGTCCCAGTCATCATCATCATCATCATCATCTTTCTCAATCTCTACAACTTCTTCCTTGTTTTGAATGGACATTGTGATTAAAAGTGCCTATGAAATTGAGATATCAAGTGTTTCAGTGAATATATTCATAAGAACCTTCCATGGGAAAATGAACTCAAAAGAGATTTTGCACCCTCAAAATAGAAATAATAATTTCCAATAAGATATAGGCCAAGTAATACAACATAGTGTTAGCATAGTTCAACTCTTTGATAGACTTAGTGATTGATAAATAATGCTTACAATGTCTCCCTCTAGCATCTGCCCTAAAAAAAATGCCATAAGTAACAAAAAGTCACTTTTTGACATTCATAAGTCACTTTTATGGGAAAAAGTAGTCATGAATAGAGCAAGGCTTAGCCATACCCATGCCATAATATTAAGCGTCCGACAAGGTTGTTACAACCCGAACTCAGCCCATTTTCGTTCCAAACCTATGAGCAAATTCAACTCAATTCTAATTACAATTCACAAAAACAAACTAATCAAGCCCTTGCCCTCATTAGAGCCATCTCTTGAATTTGCATAGGCATCCAGAGTACATGCGAAACTAAACAAGCCAATTCAAAGTATTCTAAGCAAGGAAGATCACCATAGCCTTCACTAAAACCTATTCTCCAAACACAAACTAAGCCCAACAAAAGCTTTAGACGCTAGTGAATTTGCATACACAGATCTTTACTAAACAAGGAATTAAGCTTTTATAATCCATCTAAAGTAGTTTGGACAAGAAACCAAATAATAGGGATCCCTTTTTCGAGTGGGCTTGAGCATCTAGAAGAGCTAAATCAAAAGGCTAACAATGCAACACTGCTGTAGACTACAAGATACAAGATTGACACCAAAACTCATCACTAATAAGCTCAAACCCGGACAACATTTAGTTAAAAAAACTCCTTTTAGTGAAACACAATTTAAACACACAAATATATATATATATATCTTTATCAAAATTAAGCCAATTCCAAGTTAAATATAACATAATCATCAAAATTAAGCTCTTTCACACACAACACACATGGAGGAGGAAAATTTGGCAAAATGCAGCAAGAATGACACTAGTATTATCAAAGTTAAGCAAGACCACATATCCCCCCCTCTAAAGAAAAGATGATCATATTGATAACTAATTGAAAGAATTAAAATAAATTTGAAAAAGTAAAAATTCAAAGAGACTTGCAGCGCTTGTTGTGCATAGCAGCCTCAGGGGCCTCACGCTTCTTCTCTCCAGCTTGTTCTTAAAGAAACTACATCATTAATACTCTAGAATATGCCCAGCCTTCATGACTTCTCTCCTAAACCTATTCACCTATCACTCTTCAAGCTCGTCATCTTTGACCACAACATGCACATTACATGCCGAATTAAAGCAAAGGGTGTCGAAATTCCCCATGGAAGGGGACATCACTGCCATTAAATCATCCGGGTGCTCATCTTTTGATGTGTTTAGAGGGATAGAACAATCATTTTGATGCTTGGAGGAGATAGAGAGTGAATTGGGATTGGGGAATTTGTAGGTGGGAATGGTTGGGGAAGAAAGACATGAGTGTTAGGAGTCATTTGAGGGGAAAAAAGGAGAGAGAAAGTTAAGAAGGGATGAGGTTGCAGTCATAGCTTCTTTAGCTAATTATGTGTGATGATTTCCCCAGCACATCTCTGGCTTTGGATAGTGGATAGATTTTGTAGTTTAGTTCCTGGGGGTAAGAAAGGTTTTGAATGGCTCCTAAAATTGTCAAAAATAGTGGGGTTTTTAAAAAAAATAAAAGAAAAATTATTTGATGAAGTATAAACTGTACCAGACATTTGGCCTTTTTAGTTGGAAAAGAGCAAAGTACATTTAGGAAATGCTACCCTATGAGATGAAAATATCTAGGTTAGGTAGTTAGTAGATCTTTGGAAAAAATTTAACCATAGCATTTTTATTTTTTTTTTTGGTTTGAAAAAAATAAATATATAATAAGACTTAAGAAACACTTTTCACAAGGTAGGAGGATGGACTAGAAGTCTGGGCTAATAGAGGGGGATGGACTAGAGGGGGATGGACTAACCAATCAACAACACCATTAGCCTCTCTAAAGCTATGGTGAAGAAAAATCTTGGAGGTGTTTCCCATGAGGTAGATGATATCATTGATGATGAAATGAACTTGTCATGATGGCTGGATGGTTTCATTAATAGTATCAATAATGATTTTACTATTGCCATCATTCTAAATATTTTGATAACCGATTTTATAGCTTCTTGTAGACCAAAACAAAGAGCCATATCCTTTGCTACTAGGATGGAAGAAGAACCAAGGTTGGATGTTGCAACTTGTAACATATTACCCTTCTAATCAAGTATGATATAAAATATTATTACATTTTTGTTGACAAATGAGCCATCGAAATTGAGCTTAATGAAGGTGGGTTGTTCCATCTTAGAAGATAAGGTTGATGATAGTGAAATAAATATTGTGTCGATAGAGTTTGTAGCATCACAAGTCTTATTTGAGGCTTTCATTCTGTTCATGACTGTTTGACTCTGATCATAATTTTGATTGCATTGAAGTCTACATTTTTGAAGATGCTCACATTCCTTTCCTTCCAAAGGCTTCAAAGGAAGAAGATGGGGTTGTGGAAATGGGTTGAGGCGAGATTAGTGTGAAGGAAGAGTAGTAGATATTTTCCATCGGCATTAGGTTTTTGGTAGGAGCAAATGTCTAACTCATAATACATTGTTGCAATATCCCACAGCTACATTGTAGAAGGGCAATGTATGAACAGATGATAAGGAGTTTCAATTTCTTTGTGGAATATAGGGCAAAGATGCTCAACATTTAGACCTCTTCAGAGAAGGTTTCCTTTTACTAGTAAGTCGTTGTGCAAGATCTATTATAAAAAATTTTTGAGTTATGGTAGGCCATTCATTTTTCATATCCAATTGTCCTCCCAATTATTTTGTGTATTAATAGCATGGACATCTAGGTTGTGCACTTGATGGAGAACATACCTACTCCCTAGCAAGATTTATCCTCCATTAGGCACATAAATAGGGGTAGCTAGTACAAGCATGGCATGAGAATAGAATTGTACGGTAATGTGAAAAATCTATCTAGAATTTAACTAATTTTCCTGTGGATCCCTCCATGAGGAGTAGATTCTCTAGAAAAAAGAACATTATATGACTTATATTTTATTCTCACATAATGGACCCAAAGGTTTCTACGCTCTTTTAAAATCTTCCAAATAAGGTTACACTAAAAAGCACAATTAACCACTTCCGCTTTGTGAAGGGAAAGGCCTTCAACATCTTTTAGCTAGGAAATTTTACCCCATACTATGGTTGGCATTACTTTGGAGGTAGAGTTTTTCTAAAAGAATTCTCTGTTGACCTTATCATGGGCATTACATGTTTGTTAATAAACTCTAAAACATTGCATAGTATGATAGGAGAGATTCAATATTAAATTGAATCAAAATGGTTCTGTTAGCTTTAGACAGAGAATTATCTTTCTAAGAGCTAAGTTTTTGATTTGCTTTTTCAATCAATGGAGAGGAAAAAAGGGATTTTCTTCCTTCTATTAATAGAACGATAGCTACTCAAGCATTTCTGTGATAAAAATATAGAGTATTGCAAAACTTATATCTTTTTCTCTCCTCAAGCATTCGATGAAAAGGTCATCGGTGACTTATGAAAATTAATGAGCTAACTAGAGAAAGCACAAAAGTCATCCATAATTTTTTTAAGCCTACAAAAGGATTGAGATTTTACCTTATAAAAGAGTAAACAATCATTTACAAAACAAAGGCGCGCGATTACTATGGTCATTAACCTCAATGTCTTTCTTTTAACTTCACTACTTAGATGAGCTTGGTAGTCAAAGCCTCCATACAAAGCAAGAACAAATAAGACAATAGTTAGTCACCTTGTCTAAGTCCCCTAGTCGACTTGACGAAACGACTAGGTTGCTCATTAACAAGAACCGAGTATGAAACAGTGGAGATATATTCCTTGACCTAGTCTATCCATATGGTGGGAAAATCCAACTGGATTAGAGCAATCTATAACAAGTTACTATTCAATTGTATTGTAGATCTTTTCTATGTCAAGCTTAAGGGCAATCTAATTCGTGTTACTCTTACTGTTCTTGAACTTATTCATAATTTCATAGAATAATAGATTATTACACTAAAAGGATAGAATTTAGACAGGGGGACAGTCTGTTTATTAGAATCTTCACGATGATCTTATAAAGTGCATTACATAAACTAATAGGTTGAGAATGTATAGTTGTTTAGGGATCATCGACGTTTGGAACAAGAGCTATAAATATATGGTTGACTTCTTTGAGAATTTTTTCCATACTCAAAGAAATCACTAACAATAAATTAAATGTCTAGACCAACAATATCTTTGTACTTTTGGCAGAATGAAGGTCCAAAATGATCTGGCCCTGATGCTTTAGAGAGGTCCATTTGAAAAATAGCTTGTTTAAATTCTTCATGGGAAAAGCTTTTGCTAAGTGCATTCGCTTGCTCAGAAGAATGCCTCTGCCAAAAGATGATTGGAGTCCTTGTTTAATTCAAGTTAGACTTGAAGTGATATTAAGTTCATTAGCAAATTTATCTAGAATGGGCCCAACATCCTCAATCTAGATGCCTAAAGGGTCTTTGATGTGAACAATAGTGTGCTTTCATTATCTGAAAGACTATTGTGGAAAAAATTAGAATTTCTAAGACATTCCTTTCATCATTCCCACATTGCCAAATACGCTGAGCAGCCAAAAAGTTGAAATATTCAGGGTTATAATCAAACAGAGCATCTCAAAAATTGTCTATAAGTATTTGCTTTCTATTGACACCTTTATTTTTCATCTAAAGTACAATCTCACTAAGTCACTGCCTGCAATAATAGGAAACAAGGTATATTTCTCTCACTCTTAACAAAACCCATACATACCATTTGTTGTGGACTTTTGGCCTCCCTTAAATCCGTACAAACCTCATAACAATGTTATTGCCCTCTAGGACGTCACCACCTATATGGTTATCTAGCAAGGAAGTCAATTTGAAGTTCAAATCTTTCATTTTTTAAAAAAAAAAAAAAGCATCGAGCCACCAGAACATCCTCTACTGCTCATGCTAAGAGCATTCCGTAATTTAAGCATTGTACCCAGTCATTCCATTTTATTAGCAACTGACATAGTTTTGGAAAGAAAGATAATGTCAGCAAGTAAGGACCTACCTCCCCAATGGTGCGACATCCCATGAATGGTTCGACTTTCATTTTGCTAGGTATTTTTTATTTATTTTTCAGAAAAAACTGACTGTTAATTATTATTTTTATTTTTTGTTATAAAACTAGCAGATTTACAAGGTTGGATCAGGGAACTAGATCCAAATGCTAAGTTAGAAACCTAGCTGGGTTCTTGGGCCAGACTCAGGCCCAATTGTCTAATCCTGATCCATGGTAGTGGCTTCTATCTATTCTAGGAACAGCGCAGCCTACCTGATTCAAGAACCCACTAGATTCTTGGCCAGAGCAGGGCCAGTTCTTGGTCCAAACAGCTTCACTATCTTGGATCAAAAATGTTATGTCGAAAAAAATAAAAAAGAATGAAAATAAAAAAGATTAAAAAGACAAAACACTTATGTAATTAGTAGAGTCACCAGTGAGTTCTAAGAAAACTTACAAACCATATAACTTTCCGAAGCAAATCATACCAATAGGGACAATTGAAGGGACAAATTGATTTTACTTTAGAAAGGTTTTCGCAAGACCCCCGAGTAATCCTTAATGTGGGGACTATCTTCAGTTCTTAGTCTCGAACCGATGATCTAAATTTGAGGGTGTTGGTACGGTGATACAATGGGGAGCATCACATTATCACCTGTCATCACTGACAACCTCTACTATTCAATATGGGAAATCAAAACTTTGATCACACTATCTCACAATTAATGTGATCATACATCAAATCTACTACCTACTAGGGGTTTCCAGTAGGCAGTACTTGATTTATAATCTAGTTGAGGTTAAGTTATTCTATACTTATGTTATCTTAATGTGTTTTTCAAGTGTAGATCACATATTTTGCCTACTCGAACACCAATTGCAAGGCAGGCTTTGCACTGATGGTCATATTCAATAGCCACGAACATATCTATCTCTTCCTCCCTTCATTGTTAGGTCAATCTTGAGTTACCATTAGTTTCCTTTCTTTCAATTTGAAATGCCATGAGTTCTATTTCTAATTATGAGTTTCTCTTGTCATTTTCTACTCTTCATCATTTTTTTAAAATTAAAGTTCTCCCAATCATTCTCTTTTTTTGGGTTCTTTTTCATTCAATTTTTAGTGTTTTTGATTTAGTCTTATGGGGAATATGTCATTAAGTTCAGTTTGCTTATAAATTAGAAGAAGCATTCTTTAAGAGTGTAGGATTGATGCTTAATCTTGCATTCGATTAGTTGAGGCCTAAAGTAACTACTTAGTGTTAGCTACTAATTTGTTTTCTCTGTTTATGTTAAGGTTTTGTAGTAATATTTTTACCTCTAATGAGTTAACTATTACTTTGTGTATATTCATTAGAAGTGGTCAATGCTAAGTTATATGCTTTATGGCTTCATGCCATGGTTCTTGCCCATCTAGTTTTGATTAGTTTGTCGTCATTAGTATAGATATTAGTAATTGATCTGATTTACATTTCGACTATATTGAGAAAGAACTTTATAATATTCTTTGTGATGACAAGGTTCTGAATGTACTGATTTAGGTCGTGCTATATTCAGGTACGTTGCATTAAAGCACTTCTAATGTTTTTCTTGAAATTGCAAAATTTTTGATATGTGATGATTTATTGACATCAATTTTGCAGGGCCTAGTAGCTAAATTTTTCATTAAATAGGATTTTTTCCCATATTGAAAAGCGTGACAAAGAATATGATCATATGGAGAAGGCACGAGTTTTGGGCAATACAAAACAATATAGTTTCTGTACCGGTATTTGTATGCTTTTTCATGTTGAAATCTAGATGTTCATTGAGCTGGGAATGATGTATTTATATGCTTATTAGTATTGCATACTTTGATCCTTTCAATAGATGTCGCTCAATTTTTTGTATTCCTATCTTACTAAGGTCTCAAATTAATTTGTTCGTGGCATCAATATATGTCTACATATGCAAAGAGGGACAGAGGATTGTACTCATTCGCATGAAGGATCTATTACCAACAAAGACAAATAATTTTATTTTTTCTCATTATGAGAAGTTGGTATTAATTTTACCAATATATATATCTTGGTACAATAAATCTAAGTGATGAGCAGCATATCTGTTGTTATGAGTTTCTCCACAAGATCAGCATCGATTGGAAATAATATTATCGACAGATAAAACTCACCTGTTGGTAAAATTTTTACCATTAGGTTTTTTACCAACAATTTACTAATGGATAAATTTTTGTTGGTAAAACCCTTTACCAACAGAAAAATAGCAAATACCAATAGAAAAGCCCTTGTTCGTGAAAGTCAATTTTTTGTACTAAAGTCATATTTTGATATATTTGAATCATTTAGGGGATAACTTTTTAAGTTTTAGATTTAGATATTAGCTATGAACATTCAAAGTTTAGGAGTGCAGGGTTTAGGGTTTAAGGTTTAGGGTATTAACCCAAGGGTTGAAGACTTTAGAGTGTAGAGTTTAGTGTCAAGGTTTTAGGGTTAGTGGTTAGAATTTTGGTTAATGTTGCTTGTAGAATATATAACAGTTTACAAATGTTTACCTGAAATTGCATATGCAACTAACTGGGTTAACCTATGAAATATTGTATGCAAGGGGTCATATAGGATTTCTTAAAAACAATCAAAAAGAAGAGAGAAATGAATGGAAATGCATAAAGTTAGGTAATTAAGACTTAGAAATTCTATTAGAAGGACACTAGTGCTTCAAAACATTATTTGTGATGCGTGATGCCATAAAAATTAGGATGGATTAGGGTTTAGCATTAGTAGTTAAACTCTTGGTTAACGTTTCTCATAACATATATAATAGTTCATACATGATAGTTCATACATGTCAACCTGGAAATGTATATACAGCTACCTAGGTTATTCTAATAAGGTCTTCACAATAATCATAGTGTAATAACTTTAGGGTCTAGGGTTCTTTGTTCTACTCTTCAAATATCAAGGTTTATACTACACGTTAAGCTCTTAAAGCTTACACCCCAACCCTTAAGTGGAGGGTGTAGGCTTTTGACCATAGGGCTCTAGTATCACTTGAGTAAGTGGCTTTTAAGTAATATTTCAATATATTAGAATGGCTTGGGGTTCAACTTTTGAGATTTAGACTTTAGACATTGATGTTAACTTTTAGGTTGTAGGAGTATAGGGTTTAGGGTTCAAGGTTTCGCATATTAACTCAAGGGTTCAAGAGTTTAGGGTTTAGGCTTTAAACTTTTCGGTTGGCAGTTAGAGTCTTTGGATAACATTGCTTATAAAACATATAACAATTCGTATATATCGACTAGGAAACTTACATAGAAGTACTGGGTTAACTTATGAAGATCTTCAAGATTATCACAGTATAATAAGAGGATTTAGGATTTAGAGCTCTTTATTCAACTCTACACCTTAAGCCTTAAAATTCTGAACCCTAAACCCTAACCTTAAACTCTAGGGGTTTAGGACTTTTTACTGTGGGGTTCTAGTATCACTTGAGTGAGTAATTCTAAGTGATATTTCAACATATTTAAATGGTTTAGGGTTTAGTTTTTGAGGTTTAGAGTTTAGAGATTAACATTGACGTTTAGGGTGTATGAATATAGGTTCATGGTTTAAGGTTGAGGGTATTAACCCAGTTGTTCAAGACTTTTCATTTCATTTCCTCATTTTCCTTCTATTTCCCTCAATTTCTCTCATTTTTAAATTTTTCTCAACAAATCCTATATGACCCTTGCATATCTCAAAAATCTTTTCAGATTAACGTAGGAAGTTGTACATGCATTTTTAGGTTAACATATATGAATTGTTATATACAGACAACATTAACTAAGACTGAAATAGTCAACCCTGAACTCTTGAACCCTTGGCTTAATATGAAATGTTAAAAATTTTGTTTTTTTGGTTTCTTTTTTTAAATAAACCCTAAGAAAAAAGACAAAAAATAATAATAATAAAATGTTGAATGGGACTATTTAATGTGATTTATTAAGAATTAAATATGAAATCTTTGAAGGAAGTTGTCTTACGTGAAAGAGAATAGCTAACAAAATCCACCAAAAAAAAAAGGAAGCAAAGAAACAAAACTAATTGCCTTGTAATTGTCAAAAATCTATTTCATTATGCTATTTTGTGAAAAGATTTGTTGAAAGAGAAGTGATCTTATATTAGCCATGACAAATTTTCTAAGTGGGAGCATAAGTATCATGTACATTTGTATCATAATAGCGTTATGGCTTCTGAGTCGTAATTACCCATTTTTGCTTAGCTCGCTTATTTTCCCTCATTTTCTTTGTTATTTTTTTAGCACATCCTCTATAACCTCATATATGTCTAAACAATGTTTCTATATTAACCCACATAATCGTATATTTATTTTCAGGTTAAGGTCCATCAATTGTTATATATTTTACAAGCAATGTTAACCAAGACTCTAATTATTAACCCAAACCCTAAACTGGTGAACCCTAGGCTTAATACCTTAAACCCTAAAGCACAAACTCTTAAACCCCTAACTTTAAACATTAATTCCTAAAACCTGAAGCACAAAACATTGAACCCAAACCCATTCAAATATATTAAAATATCCCTTAAAAAGCCACTTATTCATGCGATAGTAGAATCTTACAGTCAAAGACCCTCAGAGTATAGGTTAGGTTTTAGGGGTTTGGTGTTTAGGTATATTTAACATATAGTAAAAAAGTGTTTAGGATTTAGGGTTTATCATTTTACACTTATGGTTTAGGGTTTAAGAAGTTAGGGTTAGATTTAGGGTTTTAGGATTTTTGCTTAGTGTTTTAACCTTAGGGTTCAAGTATTGAGGTTAAGCATATGTGACAAACCCTAATCCATAAGAGTCGAACCCTAAACCCTATTGTCGATACTTTAATTTTGTAGTTCAACCTCAAACCATATCAACTAAATGTTTAACCATAAATCTTAGAATTACGCATTTTGTTCGTCTCAATTTTAGCAAACATTCAACTTGGGCAAAACTCTAAGATTTTGTTTCTCTAAACCCCAAACCACACAAATTGAACCTTAAATCATAAAAGTGGAATCATAAATTCTATATATTTTTATCTTAAATTCCATAAACCTAAACCCTAGACCTTAAATGTAGCCCATGCAAAAGTGAAAATTTTCATCCAAATTTTCATGAAAGTTTAAGATTTAAGTCAAATTTTCATTTAAATTCATTTTTCTATCTTTTATTCTCTTTAATCAGTTCTTAATTTCTAAATTTTATTACTTGTATTCCCTATTTATTATTTCTTATCTTAACCTTTAGGGTGCAAATTCAACCATATCCCCCTTTTGCATTCTCGTTAATGTGATCCATAGACTCGTGAATATCGATAATAAAGATAATATTATAACGTTTTAATTATTTTGATCCATATTACATCGAAGTGAGACTTTTAAAGGTTGTGTGAAATCCACTATTCATGACCATTGACACCATTAAAATATCAATGATTATTGACAATCATCATGTATGGATAACTATAAATGATAACATTAAACCCCAAACACTAAATCTTGAACCTAATATGTAGACCTTACACTATAAACTTTACCCCCTTTTAATTCAACAATTTTTAATTTAAATAATTTGAGTTAAATAATTTTTAATTATTTTAATCCATATTGTAATAATTTGAATAATAATGATGGTGGTGGTGGTGATGATGATGATGTATAGATATTGTTTTAGTTTGTATGGAATGCATGAAAAAGGGAAGGGGGAGCAGAGTCTGAAGAATTGATAATCTTTCGTGGAGGACGCCAAAATAAGAGTCAACGCCTCTTTAATCGGCCATCTCAACAACCATTTGCCACTATATTCCTGGAGCCACCACCTAACAACACCTGTTCACCTTCTGTCTCCCCTTTTCGTCGTTCGGTACTAAGTTGTCATATTTTACATGCCTCTATCACCTAATTTTAGCTTGCATAATAATATAATCTTTAGGAGTTCTACTTGTTTTGTTTACTTTTGTAGGTAATAAGTTCAATCGAGCAAATACCGCAAAAAAGAGCGAAGACAGACAAGAAAAGCCGAAAGATTGCAAAGCAGCAGACGAACAGAGGTCGTGGTCACCACCTCCATCCATCACCACACTGCAGATGGCTGGGTAGGGGCTGGCGATAGCCGTCGCCCCAGACCCTGCTTTTCTCGACCCTTTCCACGCGACTCGATTTGTGTTTAAGGGCCTTCTTGGGGACTTTTCTAGGGGTTCTTTTGGAGAGTTTTTAGCTGAAGTCTAGCCAATAAAAACCTGAATAGGGGGTTTAGATTGGGGAGATTAGGATTTGTTTGGGTGGATTTTGGATTCAAGCTTGTGGATGTGATCTTCATTTGATCAAGCCTAAATTTTTTCTTCTCTTTCTTTCTCTATCTATTTCATATTTTTTTCTTGTGTCTTTTATTAGGGCATGTTTGTTCAGATTGTGTTTAGTCTAAATGTTTAGTTTTCATTATTAATCCATGTTAGATTAGCTTGTCAGATTAGATTAGTTTGATTAGATTAGTTTCATTCTTTCTCTTCTCCAGTTCATGTTTGCTAGTTTAGTTGTGGTTTTATTTCATGACTTTTTTGTGATGATTAGTAGCTAGTTTTTGTTAGCTTAGATTGTTATTAGCCTTTTGATGGCTAATTAGTCTTGGATTAAGTCTAACCACACCCAATTTATGCCTTGAACTTAGAGTTTTCTCTCATATCCACCAAGTGTTTAATAAAATACTTGAGAGAGCTTTCATTCATATTTTGGGTGATTGACTTATGCCGAGAGGTAAGGTTAATTAGCTAGTGTAGAGGAGAGGATAATCTGGATTTTGACATGAAAGTAGTTTCGAGCCCAGCTAGGTCCAAGGGTTGCTAATGTCATGATCTAATTAGGTTAACCCCATGAACATAGGTGGTTAAACTAACTAGGCTAGCTCATGACCCTTGAGAGGGGGCTTGAGTGGTCTTCAATG
This sequence comes from Carnegiea gigantea, assembly GCA_029747015.1. Taxonomy (NCBI): domain Eukaryota; kingdom Viridiplantae; phylum Streptophyta; class Magnoliopsida; order Caryophyllales; family Cactaceae; genus Carnegiea; species Carnegiea gigantea. The sequence goes on along the minus strand of JAKOGI010000307.1, from coordinate 603,042 downwards.
ATGCAAGTGACCATCTCTAGTTGTTGGTATATGTCAGGTAGGTTAGAACTCGTCTTGATTACTTGGTACGTCGGTTGGCCAAATCATAGCTCCAAACCTCTTTTCGTATGTTTATTAGCTTAGTTAGCTTGTCGTTCTTTCCTTTTCACTTAGCCTAGCTTGAAATACTTAAGCTAATCCTAGTACTTGAACCCAACTAACAATGAACGACACCTGAGTACTAGACGATAAACCTTGCACTTGGGGTTATAAATATCAAAAATTAAATTCTTCCTATCAAGATTTTGGCGTCATTGCTGGAGAGTTGGCGCATTTCAATAGTGGGGTTTACTTGAGCATTTGAGGCTAGGCCTTTAGAAAATTTTAAAAAAAATTCAAAATCAAAAATTTGAAAAAAAAATAAATCAAAATGACTATTTTCTGTTTACGTCAATTTGAGCATGAACCTCTTTGGCAATACTTGTCAAGATTAAATTATTGTCATACTCAATATGTGCATTTTATGGATGAAAAAAGGGAATCATGCAATGTTGTGCTTGAGGGGATAACACATGAGACCCAAGCTACCCTTGAGTCCATGTGTTATGGTGGTATGTGCTCTTTATATTTTCATGATATGTGGGAATTGTTTGAGTCTTTGGCTTGATATCAGTGGCACCATGAGAATGCTACTGAGTCATTTGCCTTCCCTAATTTGCTACGATTGCATGCTCAATTTCCACGTGTGGATCAATTTAGGGATTCATTTCATCACCATTCCTCTTATTCTCTTCTTGTGTGCTCTTATTGTCAATCTTTTGATCATGATGCGAATTCTTATCCTTATAATGATATTTCTAATGTATAATATGCGAAACTTAATGCCATAATAGAGACAATGGATGAGCGACATGAGTGTTTTGTTAGTGAGATAAGGGAGTCTAGCCTATTGCATGAGATCAATCCTAGTCCATCTTCTCCTAGACTTAAGGTTAGTTTCTATGATGATTATGAGTCTTCTCTTCCTATACAGCCTAATTTTATGGTTGATACACCCTTGATTGGCCTAGAGGAAGTGATTGATCCTCTCTTCACTTCTTTGCCATTTGTCGCTCCATCTTCATCAAGCACACCTAGAGACACTACTGAGGATGCCTTGAGCTTACTTTCTTCTCCCCTCCCTTTAGTTCAGTGCAAGGGGTCAGAGGTAGGTGAGTCTCCTAGGGTGATCCTAGTTGTGTTGAGGATTATTCACTTGATTGGTCAGGCGATATTGCATTGTTCAAGCTTTTATTTGAGGAGTTATATAGTGATGATGTGAGGGTTGGTGCCACTCTCACCATTGAACATATTGACCCCATTTGCACTGAGTCATTTGACTTAACCCTCATTTCATCCCCCTTATTTTCCATCATCCCCTCTCCTTGCATGCATTTTAAGAATCCCTAGGTGACATTAGAGGGCTTATGCCCTCCTTTGACCCTTATTTGTGCATATCTAGATGACGTGCCTAGGAAGATCATGTGGAGTACTTTCTTTGATCATGCTTTTGATTTTTTTCATGGCATTTGATAAGTGTAAGAAGGCACTAACTACCTTTACTTCTTTCTTATTCGTGTTCTTTTACTTACATCACTTTGCAATGCTTGTAACGGCACATGATAAGCTCTTGTAAGCTTTAACTGCATTTGAGTTGAAGACTCTAGTCTTGAGAGACGAAGAGGAGTGGCTAATGCTTCTTAAGCCTCCATAGCACTATCTTAGAGAGGCGTAGTTTGGGTACAATCAGTACTCCACCTAGCTTTTCTCCCTTCTTTTGTTTTTTTCTTTCTTTTTTTTAAGTTGTGGATATTAGGTTGTGTTTTTATTGGTAATCAATGTTAAGGTTGTGGAGCCAATTGATGGTTATAATCACCTTTTTGTGTTTTATGTGCATATTTGTGTTTTGTGATGGGTGGCATTGTTGAATTTGCATATATTCGTTTTTGTTGGTATTAGTTTTGTATATACGTGTGGTCTTGTTGTCGATTGGGTGAGGTTATGTTTTTGGATGATTGTGTTAGCTTGTGTATATATGTGCTCGTTTAGTGTTTTTATATGTTTTGTTTTGTTTTGTGTTTTATGTGTTTTTGTGGTTGTTGTGACTCATCGACTCCCGATGAGGACATCGGGAGATTTATCTGTGGGGGTGGAGAAGTCATATACCCTTTTGTGCATATTTTTATGAAAAGTTTTTAATTTTTCAATTTTTGTATAGTTTTTCTTTTTGGTTTTGGGGGATTTTTATGCCTTTGTGATTAGTTTTGATCTTTAATAGCTTGGTTGCTAGCTTGTCTATAGATTGAACATGCATGATGGAACACTTGTCTGCAATGTGATCTACGATCTCTCATAATAACCCCATTTTACATGTACGATTTTATGCCTACCTTGTGCACTTAACCATTTATTTTTGGTGTTAGTTGTTAAAATTTGGGTTTGGGGACATTCTACTTAGTTAATTGACTTTCAATTTTGGCTTTATTATGAGAAAAAGGAAAAAATGTGAAAAGCATGATGCAAAAGTGAGATTAACTCCAGTACCTCTATGTGGGCTTGAATAAGTACTTTGCACATCAAAATAAAACCCATAAATAGGGTAGAAGTCCAACTATGTGCTAAATTGTTCCTCCAGGAGTTCAAGGCCTAGTAAGCCAAGAACTACCCACCTGGGCGAAGAAGCATAAGGAAAAAAGTGAAAAAAAAGAAGGAAAGAAAAAAAGAGCAAAAATAAAGAGAGTCATAAGTCAAGTAGAGATGACCTTTTACCCGATTTTTGCCTAGCATTAAGAATCAATATACTTTGCATGGAGCACCAAGGTGTGCAAATCGTGTCATTGTGTTACGTGAGGTGAAAAATAAGAGTTGGGATGTATTTATAGCCTATGTGTGTCTTGAATGTATGTTTTGCATGTATATGACGTAGTAGATAGGTTGTTAGGATGATAAATTCGATATAGATATGTATATATTTTTTCCTTTGCCTTGCATATATGCTTTACTTTTGAAAAAATCCAAAAATATTTCAAAGATTTTGTGGGTATATGTTTTGCAAACCCCCATGAGCCCTCACTCGTCCACTTGTGGGAACCAAGGGGTTTAAAGGGCTTGTTGCATACGTTAAATACAATCGTTATTCTTATGAAAGTGAGTGATTCCTACGTTAGTTTTTTCTTTTATTTTGCTCGAGGACGAGTAAAAGATAGGTGTGGGGGTATTTGTTCGAGACTAACCTGTCATATTTTATATGCCTCTAGTGCCTAATTTTAGCTCGTATAATAATATAATTTTTACTTGTTTTATTTACTTTTATAGGTAATAAGTTCAATCGAGCAAATACTACAAAAAGGAGTAAAGATGGAACAAGAAAAGTCGGAAGATCACAAAGCAAGAGACGGCAGGCGATCGTGGTCATCACCCCAACCGTCGGCACCATGTAGGTGGCTGAGCAGGAGGTGGTGACGGCCACCAGTCACCCAGGCGATAGGCTGTCATGGCTGACGACAACCACCAGTCACCGGGATGACAGTCGTCGCCCTAGGTCTTGCTCTTCTCGACCCTTTTCACGCGACTCGATTTGTGTTTAAGGGCCTTCTTGGGGACTTTTCCAGGGGTTCTTTTGGAGAGTTTTTAGCCTAAGTTTAGCCAATAAAAACCCCAATAAGGGGATTAGATTAGGAGATTAGAATTTGTTTGGGTGGATTTTAGATTCAAGCTTATGCCTTTGATCTTCATTCAATCAAGCTTAAGTTTTCTCTTCTCTTCTCTTCTCTCTCTCTCTCTCTCTCTCTCTCTCTCTCTCTCTCTCTCTCTCTCTCTCTCTCTCTCACATTTCATTCTTGTTCCTTTCATTTGAGCATGTTTGTCTAGATTATGTTTAGTTTAAATGTTTAGTTTTTATTATTAATCCATGTTAGATTAGCTTGTCAGATTAGATTAGTTTGATTAGATTAGTTTTATTCTTTCTCTTCTCTAGTTCATGTTTGCTAGTTTAGTTGTGATTTGATTTTATGGCTTTCTTGTGATAATTAGTAGTTAGTTTTTGTTGGCTTGGATAGTAATGAGCCTTTTGATGGCTAATTAGTCTTAGATTAGGCCTAACTACACCCAATTTATGCCTTATACTTAGAGTTTTCTCTCATGCCCACCAAGTGTTCGATAAAATACTTGAGAGAGCTTTCATCCATATTTTTTGGCGATTGACTTATGTCGAGAGGTAAGGTTAATTAGCTAGTGTGGGGAAAGGATAGCCGAGATTTTGATATGAAAATAGTCTCGATCCTAACTAGGTCCGAGGGTTGCTGATTTCATGGTCTAATTAGGTTAACCCCATGAAAATAGGTAGTTAGACTAACTAGGCTAGCTCATGACCTTTGAGAGAGGGCTTGCGTGGTCTTTAATGGTACAACCGATCATTTGTAGTTGTCGGTCTATGTTAGGTAGGTTAGAACTTATCTTGATTACCTGGTACATCGATAATCATAATTCCAAGCCTCTTTTCGTATGTTAGCTTAGTTAGCTTGTCTTTCTTTCATTTTCACTTAACCTAACTTGAAATATTTGAGCTAATCCCGGTACTTGAAATTCAACTCCCGGTAGACAACGCCCTTAGTACTTGATGATAAACCTTGCACTTGGGGTTATAAACATTAAAACTTTAATTCTTCCTATCATTACTCTCTTTTCTCTCTCTTGCTTGTTGTAGAATAGAGGGCTTGGCCCCTTCTTTCAACCCTTCCTCCGGCCTTTTGCAGGTGGCGGAGTCTTCCTTTGGCCTTCTCCAGGGGCTTTGCCACCCCTAAGTTGCTACAAAGTGCCGCCATATCTTTCACAGAGAGCCATAGCCATTGCCTTCTCTAACCACCTTCTTCTGCCTCTCCTCTCTCCTCCCAATCCCTACCCACAACCATTCCCAAATTCACTATCCTTTCTCCCATCGATGTCGTGACCTCCACCACCACAAACACCAGCCTGTTCTTCCCAGTTTACCCATGTCAGCACTGCCTCCCCTATAACACACCGCCTTCTCCATTTTTTTGATAGATATCTCCCAAAGCCAAAGGGCAACTCTGTCCAAAAATCAAAATAAAAATCAATTAGGGAAAAGGGTTAAAACTTTCTAATTAATCGTTGATCTTAGGGTTAAAATTTTGTAATTAATAATGAGTCTATTCCTTGTTTTCATTCCCCATTGATGAATTCAAATGACTTACTCGGAAGAAAAATGTAGAGAGAAAGGGGGGGCGAGGCAGGAGGGAGTATTTTGGTTTGAATTTTGTGTTGACGAAGCAAATTTTCTTCTAGTTTTGCTCTCAAGGGTAGTTTTAGCATCACAGCTAGCAAGTTATGTACCATCTCAAAACGTCCAAGACCTTTAAAAATTTGGGTGACACTCTCATGGCATTTTCCCCTCTAGAAATGCCCCTTAAGGCCCTTCACCCAAAATCAGACGTGGTAAAAAGTCACCCAACTTGAAAATTTGACCTGAACTTGCCTGAAATTTTTGGATTTTGAACACGATTTTCTCGACACGAGCCCGAATAAACCGAACCCAAAAAATCCGCAAATTTTGGGTCAAATCCAACTGGAATCATCCCGTTCAACTCGAATATTATATCTTTGGTTTTTTATTTTTATTTAATTTTTTCCCTTAACAATAATAGCTTTTCATTACAGCGAATTGTTTAGAAAGACGTTATATAATTGTCGAATCTCTTAGCAAATTAGACTATGGTACCCATTCTTTCTCAAATTCATTCCCATGAAATAACATCATATATAACTTATAAATGGAAAAAATTTAGAAAATGAGCGTGAAGTAACTATCAAGTCTTTAAAAAATTAATTTAGAATAAGACAAATATTAAAAATATGCAAGTCATACCCTTATATTCTTAGTGAAATGAATACGTCTCATCACATTTTAAATAATATTATTTTGTAATCATCTAAAATTTTGATGTTATGATTAATATATAATTGTAATATCTTATGCCTCTATAATATTCTTTCATCTTCTAATTTGTCTCGAACATGATGTCAATGTTGGTAATGAACCAACTTGTGTTCATGTTATGATCGAGCCATTAGTAAAGTATAACTGACTTGATAATGGTAGGTTAATTAACAAAAAGTTGAATTATTAGATTGGTTATTAATGGGCGAACAGCTCCGACTTGTCAACATGTTTTAGATGGATCAACTCATAAATAATCTAACCCATTATTATTAGTTTAATATATGGATTAACCCATCCAAATGGAACTCATTGTCTACTCGCACATGACGTTCATATATCATATTGAAGCTTTGAGTATTTTTTTAATATTCTTTTAAAAAATTACAATACAATTTTTGTTCATCAAATATTGACAATTTTAAGTATATAAATATGTCAAGATTTTAATTTTGATAAAAAGAAAAATAACTTACTAAAAAGTCACTCTAGACCTGAAATCCATAAATCGAAATATGCCTATTTATATTTTATTCAAATTTGAAATACAATCAACTTGTATTTTATCTGATTTTGAATACACCTAATCCATATTTAAGCCTTGTTCGGCAAAATTAGCAGTTTAAGTAACAGGCAGTGGTTCAGATAGTGGATAACTGTTTAGGTAGCAGATAGCGTTTCTAATTTAGCTATTAGCGGACAGCTGTTTGAATGAGCAATTGAAATAAATAAGTTCGGTAAATTTAGCTGTTGGGTCAACTGATTAATATAAATTGATATAAAAGAATATAGATAATTTTCAAAGATAAAATTTATAAAAGATATTTTTTGATAAAAAAATATGAAATGCTACTTATGAATGTAAAACATTAATATTATTAACTTTTTAGGAACGCTGCTTAAAATACTAAATACTATTTAAAATACTAATCAAAATACTATACAATGAGTATATTGATTTAGTTAAAATGCTAAACCCTTAATGTGTTCGTCGGAGTTGATCTGGGCAAAATACAAGAAAGGAAATTCATCGCCCCACAAAATTACGAAGAGAGGGGAAGAGAGGGACACTCAGAATTCGACTGATCTGGGACTGCGTTGCTCAACTCTCGACCAAAAATTCACATCAAACGCGACAAGTTCGGTAAGCCTCTTCTACCCCTTCGCTCTCCCCGCCAATTGCGTTTATAGGGTTTTGCCAAGCTCTAAACCTTAGGGTTTTCGATTTTCCTCGACCCCATTTAGGGTATATTTCGACTTCATATTCATTCTGAATCCCGCATTTGTTTCTATGTATCATATAGCCCTGGAGATGTCTAGCTTGAAATTTGGCAGCTTCTCTTTCACGGGTGGCATTTGTTATTGAAATCGAGTGCATATTTGTGTAGTGAATTCACGTTGAGTACGCTGTTCTGGGATTTGTAACGTTTCGATCGTGAGTTGAAATTGTTGGGTGTTCTTGTTTTTTGGGTGTCTGGGGATGTCAACAAATAGCAATAACCAACCGAAGAATATGGGGGTTTCATCCCCATTTGGAAATGCTGGAATGGTAAACCCTAATTTGCCCCCAAATTTCAACCCTGCCTCCCAAGCTCAAGGTCAGCCTTCTCAGCTAGGGTTTGGGTTTCAGGGTCAGTTTCAGCTGGCCCAAGCTCATGCTCTTGCACAAGCACAGTCGAAAGCTCAGGCTGCAGCTGCCCATGCTCAGCTACTGCAGGCTCAGGGCTTGTCCCTTAATCAGCCCCAGGCCATGGGGATCGCCAACTTGGGTTCTTCTTCGCCCTCGATCTCGGGACTTGCAAATTTGAGTGCCAAGAGGATGCCACAGAAACCCCCTGTTAGACCCCCTGGACCTTCTGGGGTTAGTATGATGTCCCCTATGAAGAGCGCCATGGAACTTACCCCTGCTGCTCGTAGAAAGAAGCAGAAGCCTCAAGAAAAGCAGTTGAGTGAAAGGGTGGCTGCTATATTGCCTGAATCAGCTCTTTATACTCAGCTTCTCGAGTTTGAGTCTCGGGTTGACGCTGCTTTGGCAAGAAAGAAGATTGACATTCAAGAGGCTCTGAAAAATCCTCCTTGTATCCAAAAGACCCTTCGCATTTATGTGTTCAACACTTTTGCAAATCATAGTCAGTCTGCCCCAAAGAAACCCAATGCAGATCCACCCACATGGACACTTAAGATAATAGGGAGGATCTTGGAGGATGGGGTAGATCCTGAGCAGGCTGCTACCATGAGACCGAATCCAATGTACCCCAAGTTCTCTTCTTTCTTCAAACGAGTCACTATTGCATTGGATCAAAGATTGTATCCCGAGAACCACTTAATTGTGTGGGAGAATTCAAGGGCATCTGCTCCTGTTGAGGGTTTTGAGGTGAAGAGAAAGGGAGACAAGGAGTTTACTGTGAATATTCAGTTTGATATGAACTATATGCCTGAGAAATTCAAGCTTTCGCCAGCTTTGACTGAACTTCTAGGTATAGAAGCTGAGACTCGCCCGAGAATTATAGCTGCAATCTGGCATTATGTTAAAGCTAGAAAGTTGCAGAACCCTAATGATCCTACGTACTTCAACTGCGATCCACAGCTTCAGAAGGTATTTGGGGAAGAAAAGATGAAGTTTACTATGGTCTCACAGAAAATATCACACCATCTGTCTCCTCCCCCTCCAATACAAGTGGAACACCAAATCAGGCTTTCAGGGAATAGTCCTGCAGGAAATGCTTGTTATGATATATTGGTGGATATACCTTTCCCAATTCAGAGAGAACTCTCCATGCTGCTAGCAAATACAGAGAAAACCAAGGAGATTGACGCCTGTGATGAAGCAATATGTGCTGCTATAAGAAAGATACATGAACATCGAAGACGGAGGGCATTCTTTCTTGGTTTTAGTCAGTCACCTGTGGAATTCATTAATGCTTTGATAGAATCCCAGAGTAAAGATCTAAAGCTTGTATCTGGTGAACGTGGCCGGAGTGCAGAAAGAGAACGACGGTCAGATTTCTTCAACCAGCCATGGTGTGTTGCCTGTCATTTTGGCTTGAAATTTTCTTTTCACTTCTATGTGTTTCCTTTAGCTGTTCATCCAGGCATGTGCTTTAGCTTTTCTTGCTTTGGTGTGCTTTTTTATTTGTGGGGGCCTTTTTCCCCGCTTTGTTTTTCTTTTTTTTTTGGGGGGGGGGGGGGGGGGGAAGAATTTGGGGAGGGGAGAAGTAATAACATGTTAGCATATCGGCTTCTTCTGTGAGAAAACGAACAACATTTATCTCTCTAGCTCTTTTGCTGTTTCTACTAAACAGTCCTGGGAGCTGTTTGTATTTGCTACTTTTGCCTATCACCTTATAGCCTGCTTTGCGAAAAGCATGTTATTTGTAGGTTTTGAAGAAATCAATAACTCTGCTTATTTTTGTACTTTTGAAGAACAAAAAGTCTTCCTCTCTCCTGGGATTTTAGCTCAAGTAGTAGTACCTAAAAGCAATTCTAAGTGGAGCTAAACTGTCTGGAATGGGATGTCTTAGAACTAGTGCACACAGAAGGCATTTGTAGACTGGCAGTTGGCTAATGGGGAAGGACCATACTCACTGTTCAGTGCAAGAGACGATACAGATATGACATGACACAGTCATGTTTGATCTGAGTTCAATCTGATACAAGTGACATAAATGATTGTGTTTTATTTCTGCTGACATTTGATATATTATAATATCAACCAAAAATGATTTGATTTAAACAGAGACATGGTCTTTTAAAATGAATTGCCAACTCTGTCAACTCCTGTCCTTGATGATCCGGCATTGGTTTGGTGCTGTAGTTTAAGGATAAATTTGTTGCACCTATTATGAATATTACAAATTGATAACCCCTTTTCCATTCATGTGATTCAGTGATTGAATCCTTTAACCAATTTGAGTTTTTACAATAGGGTTGAGGATGCTGTTATTCGCTATTTGACGCGTAAGCCAGTTAATGGGACTGATGGTCCTGGAAGCACATAGATGCAAGCTGTGGTCTGCTGTCAGGTGCTGTCAAATTTTGACTGCAAGCTCATATCATATTGCATGTTATTGTAAAACTACCCAATGTATCTTAATGTTACCTCTTCTAGTTAACTATCCTGATCAATCATCCTACTTGTGCTGATTTGGTGAACATTTTTAAGTTCAATAACTAGTGAAGATCTGCTAGTTCGGCACCCCCTCCCTCGACCTGCCCATAGCCCTCATGTGTCCTTTTGCTCTGTCTCACTTCTGTGCCCCCCCCCCTCCCCACACCAAAAAAAGGCTCTTGTGCTGGCTTGTTGCAGTGGGGTCTATGTCATTATCTGAGTGAACCTGAGTCGCTTTTCTGATCTCTCGAGTATACTGATAAGAGATGAGAAAATAATGTGATGGTAATGAGGATAATGTGATTGAGTTGGTGTAGTTCAATCCTGTGCTTAGCGTCTATTGATGTTAAGCTGTACTTGGTGTGATTCTGAGTTTGGTGGTGCCTTCCGGTCATTGTGGGCTCTTTGCTGAAGTCCAGTTACTCATTTTGACATTACTTGTTCATCTGCAAATTGATCATCAAGTACACAGGAAACTTATGCAAAGCCCACAAATAATGGTCATTAGTATAGTTCTTGACTCCCGAAAGCAAGGGTCACATTCAGTGAAACTTTTAGGTACCCACAAATAAGGTTTCACCCTTTATTTATTGGTTGCATTTTGGATTGCAGGAAGAGCTCTCCATCATTCATTGATCCCTTTTGTGGGTAAAATTTTACCCACATCAAATGTTTGATTCCATTAAAAAAAAAAGGGGCCAAGTATTTTTGGGGAGTAGTGGCACTAGCACGACCCTATCACCTGCGCCGCCTCCCCCTTCCTGTTGGGGTTGATGTAAAAGGAAGGTATAAAAGATGGCTTGGCGGGATTCGAGGCCCATACTTTAATGCCGACCCTTAGCAGAACAAGCATGCCTGGAACTTGAACCCAAGGTTCTAAGACTGATCTTAGAAAATTTTCTTAGTTAAACTAGCTGATGGCTTAAAAAAGTCCTCATGTTGCATCTAATCCTTAACTCTCCTGACCTATTGACCTATACACTTGGCAAAAGTATCATGTATCCCATGTCCCACATGCTGCAACTTCGTTCATTGCCATTGTGGTTGAACTTGCTTTTCCCTTTCTTTGTCCATTTAGAAGTGAGTCTATATGTCTTGAAGCCATTGTAAATTTGGTGCTCTATCATTTATCTTGGGGCCAGAGATCCAAGTTGAGTTCACTGCCTTCTTTTCCCCTTTTTTTGTTTTTTTTGGGGGGGGGGTGTTATGAGGAGAGGGCAATCTTGTTTGTGGTGGTAGTTAAACACTCAGTTCTATCCTTGAAAGACCTAGTACTCAAAATATGAAGCATGATGTATTAGCTTTGTGTGTGTGTGTGTGTGTGTGTGTGTGTGAATTGTATTGCTTCAAGCTGCCACTGGGTAGTCACCCTTATAAACCAAGCAAACAGGACACTTTCGGTTCAGATTGGACTTATTCAGTAGGATCATGTTCAGTAGGTAAGATTTTGGGGGGCTGGTAATCCTAATGTCCATTTGCTTGTGCATGAAGTTCTGTGCCTGAAATCAAGGCCTGGGGTAAGCTATGTGCGACGCTTTGTACTAGCTGTAACCTACTCAATGCCTGAACGGACATGCGGAGCTTTTTCAAATCTCTGAGTAGATTGCTCACAGATAAGGAAATGATGTAATACCTTATTGCTGAGGAGAATGTTCAGTTTGCAGTTATGTTTGATGTTAAAGCTGCTTTCAGTCTTTCACGGCGGTTTCTTTGGGTTTGATGATGCTTTGACCAATTTGTGGGTAATCTGTCCTTGTCTGTGCAAGTTCAACAGCTTTTTTAGTCACTTTGACATTATTCGATTATTATGTGCAAATTGATAAGTCGTACACAGCAAGAACTGAGGGGCACAGAAACACCGTTGTTGAATTGTGTAGTATATGCAACTTTTTTTTTTTTTTTTTTTAAAGGAGAGAGCTAAGCCAGGCAGGCTAGTAAATCTTTCTCTCAATGGTTCTACTAGATCAATGTTACAGAAACACGACTTGGTGATTGACATGGTCAAAATCTTTCTCTCAAGGGTTCTACTAGATCAATGTTACAGAAACACGACTTGGTGATTGACATGGTCAACGAAGCAGGATAATGGTTTAAGAGGTCGGATCGTTTGGGTCAGATTGGACCGGTTGACTTGCTTGAATGTGGAATCGGGTTCGGCCAGTCAAATCCATTTGGCCTTATCACCAAGGCTCTGTTCTTTTCATAGGTCCTTTTAGATTTACAAATCTCAATTCACTTCAATCATCTTCAAATTCACTTCAATCCACTTCAACCTACCTGTGAAGAAAAATGCCCACCTCAATCTATTTCAACCCACTTCAATCTACCTTAATTTACTTCAACGTACTTCAATCAACTTTAATCTACCCTTGCATAATTTTAATAATTTGTAAAGTATCATGTGAGATTTAATTATTTTTGCAAAGCAGTATGATTTGAAAATGGTGAAAATTTATAAGTAAATTGGGGTGGGTAAAAGGGTGAAATATGTTAAGGTAGGTTGAGGTTGGTTGAAGTACATTGAAGTGGATTGAATTTTTTTACGTGATAAATTAAATTTGATTAAAACAATGAAAGTAAATTGAAGTGGGTTGAGGCTGGTATTTTAAAATTGACCTACGAAAAGAATATGACCTAAAAAAGTTTAAAAAAAAGTATTCCGTCTGCAACTATGAATTTGATAATTTCTTATCATGTTCAAAATTCATACCTTTGGGAATTATTTAATTTCTAATTACAATTTGTAAACGTGAGACACAAATGAAAACATTGAAATATGAAATTGATTATGGGAATGTATCGTACAAAATAAACAACACAAAATATTTAAATACGTATCAGTGCCACCTCTTATATTTTAAAATTAACAACAAATTTATATTGTTGATATATTTTGTAACAATTACGATCATACCGTTTGCTTATGTTAGATCTGTATTTTTTGAATATGGGCATGTTATTTTCGTCGGTAAATTGGGGTGAGTAAAATGGTGAGGTGTGCTACAATAAGTTGAAGTATGTTGAATTTTTTTAATGTCATAAATGGAACTTTAGTTGATAGTAGAAGTGGGTTGCAGTAGGTTGAAATGGGTTTAAATATATTGAAATGGATTGAGGTTAGTATTTTCAAATTTACCCATAAAAAAGGCCCGTATATAAAAAGTTGTCATCAATAAATTTTGTAACCCAAATCATTAAGAATAATTGACAAGTTATGTCGGCCTCCAACTTTCAGAAAAATAATTACAAAATTGTGAAATTACCATTTTGCGAAAAATGCACTAAAAATTACAATAATTTCATAAATTATCACACATAATTACATTCTCATTATTTTAACCCACTTCAACCCACCACAAAAAAAATATACCAACTTCAACCAACTTCAACCTACTTTAACCCACTTCAATCTACTTCAACCCACCTCAAAAAAATATCAACTTCAACCCATCTCAATCCACCTCAACCAATCTCAACACACTTTACCCTTTTATCCATTCCAATTTACCCGCGAAATGAACGGGCCCTAATTGTCTATGTTTTATTACATTTAAGGCTATAAATTATTGGAAACAAAACAACAGTAGAAATATTTTACATTACTTCAAATTAAAAGATTTATCTTTGTCAAATTTTTTAGGTAAATTCATATCCATTTAATTTAGCATAACACATAATGCAAAAACGAGTTCATTAATTTCAATACAGCTACAGTAGACAAAATATATTTCACTAGCCATGGAAGAAAACAGGCCACTAACGGCGGTTGAGCCGGGGTCTAATTGAAGCTTTGAATAAGAGCCATGTAAAGCAAAAATGAAAGCTAGTAAGCTCTACTTATTAAGTGTAAAATCCTAAAATTTGTGCATCATTCTCTGTTTCTCTCTCTCTCTCTCTCTCCCTCTCTCTCTCACTCACACACACACGTACACGCAAGGGCAAATATGAAAAATAATTGTTTGTTGTTTAAACTATCTAGGGTTTTATAATTAGATGTTAAATTTTTAAAGTTAATAATGTGAGTGAGTTACCCTAACACATTAGTTAAGTAGTAGATTTTTCTCCCCTTCATCTAGTTCCTTAAAAACACACATACAGAGAGTAGTGAAAGTAGTTAAACACATGCTATGCGATGAAATCCGAAAAATTGTCGGCCTCTCCTGTCTACCTGTTTATATGTCAACCCAAAGGTCACGCTCAAAACGAAGCTCTCATCTCGCCCCACAAACTACAAGCAGCACAATAACTGACAATACGCCTACGAGCCTGACTCGCGCTTCTAGCTGTTCTATGAATTGTTTGACAGACATCCATAAGAGGCTTGATGATTTTCTCATCAATAAAAACAACAGATTGTGTAATCTTTTGAAAAGGGACTGCAGTTGAAGACCATAACCGATTTATGTAGCATGCAGTCATGAAAATTACTTGTGATGAATGGGACTATGCAGGGATGCCAGTACTAACTATCTCTTCTCCCTCCCCTCAATACATTGTAGAAGGAGCAAGGAGGATGGTTTTTTTGGGGAGTTTTAGGGACTGGGAGAATATATGTCATTTTAGTATTTAGGGAATCATAAAATTATGTATAAGATTATTTAGGAAAAAATATAAGAGAATAACTAAATAATATGTCATTATGTTTTTAAAAGTATTAAGTTAACCCACTTAACAAATTGATTTAAAAAGTCTAACAACTAAACATGAAAAACCTAGATAGTATAACACTAAGGTAATGTTTGGTTACATGTAATTAGCCTTATAATGCAAACAAGTTTGTAATTGTATTTTCATTATCTTATTTGATTATATGAAAGTATTGTAACAAAAGAAATATCTTGTAATTAAGATAACCACAAACTAAGTAAACTTAGTTGCATTACATTACTATTATATTACATCCAACCAAACATAACATAAATAACTATTTTACTCGAGTAAATATGCAATTGCCCTAAGTCAAAGTGCTTCCATTGCCACAAGCATGACACCTTTGGCCATCACCTGCAAAGCCTTACCGACAGCGGGGAGCAGAGGGATAGGAGTGCAAGACAAAAGAGGGGAGTGAGACAAAATAAATAATAAATAAATAAACTGCAGGCAACCACTATAATCGGGCTTGGGAAGCCAAGACCTCAAGATATCCTGTGTATATGGTTAAATCTCAATCTCACTGCGGTTCTTCGGATTAGTTGAGTTGCTTAGGTCAGATCATGAGTTATTTATTACTTAACGAAGAAATGGTTAGGAGAATGAATCTTATTCCCCACCCTGATGGGAAAATAGAAGATGTATATATGTACTTGCTCCATGATTTTAAGGAATTTTTGCATATAGAATAAATGATAAATTACAGATGGAAATTATTGAATCTAAGTTAGAAAGCTCATCAAAAGTCTATTCATGCCACTGATCTATGGGAAGACATTGATCAGCATGGAAAAGGATATTAGGCTAAAATATGGTGAATTACTTAGTCAAAAAGATAGCTATAATCTTGCAAAATTTAGCAATGAATTTTGGATACATAAATATCCAGACATAGTCGATTTGATGAAGTTGATTACCATCATTAGTTGGTTTTGTTCTGTAATGGATAAAGCTGCTGTCTATAGTGTACCATATTTCACTACAAAACAGGATTATATATCTTTCGTAAAAGAAGAGATAATTATTTATGAAAGGACTATCAAAAAGAGACGACGGGTTACTCTAAGAGTACCTACTATGAATAGGGATGAGCGAAAGACTCAATCCTCAGCATGCGCTAACTTTATTCATCAGAAGGATGTATACATAGCCATGAAAGTAGTGGAATCATTATTGAGTCAACGTGCACCTATATATACGGTACATGATAATTTTAATTTCAGTTATAGATGACAAATACATGTGTTGCTTGTTGTGATGACTTAGATCCATCACAATTAATCTTGATGATTCCTCGTTGTGGCTTCCTCTGTGTTACCCAAATGACTTCTTGCAGTTGGTGGTTCGAAGATGTGGGTTGGTAGTTGGATTGTTTGTGTGAGTTTATGTCTAATATGCCATTGACGCTATCTTTTTGTTGTTCTTATCAAGTTACTTCTTGGATTGGATATTTGAGTATGAAATATCTTATTGTTCCCAATTTTGCAGATGCTCCATAGAAGTACAACTAGTCTATCTGTCTTAACTGGTGGATTAGAAGATCTTACTTTTTAGTAAGCCAATTTGGCACATTATCTCATGGATTGCATGGTATTGTAATTTTAACCCATTGATGGGCACTCGCTAGTCTCTAAACATCTTGAGCAACACTACTTTAAAGGAATAAATGTTTTGTGTCTTCTATGTGCATTCCTCTTTTGAGAGCTCCCCTGGAAAAGATGTATGACATAATTCCTAAAAAGAGATTTTTAGCTAGCGCTTAATGTCCAAATTCAAATACATTTATATTCTCACATGGAGATATGTGCTAGCTTTAGTCCATGAGCTGCCCAAGTTGTTGTTTTGGTGGAAAACTCATCCTTCCCTAGTAATCCCCAGCGTATAGACTAGGGAACTAGATTAAATGGTTTAGGTATTGCTAAAATCAGCTATAAATGGGCATCATCTAGCAACAGTGTTGGTATCTGATGTCTAATTCTTTACTATTTATGATAAATTACTAAACCATAAGGGACATGTCAATAGTATAGGTGTCTTCTATGATACGCAAATATCATTGGCACACTAGTTATCAAGCCCAAACATAAATATTTGTTTCTCCTTGTAGTTTCCATCTTATTCTTTTGAGGAACGGATGTCTTTTTTGAGTATGCATTTACTTGTCAATGAATTCAATGTTTTGAATTAGTACTATTGGCTGGTGAGTACTTTGTTGTCATTTGTCAACCCAAAGATTTTGGTCGTGGAATAGTCTCCAAATTAGTTTACTTAGAAAAGCACTATTAACTGATTCTATCTTTCTAAGTCCAAGACCCCTAGCATTCTTAGACCAACATAGTTTATCCCATGAAACACTCGGTTGACCTTTAATATCATCAATTCCTTCCGGAAAAAATCTTTACGGATTTTGTCAATTTGCTTATTTGTCGTAGTTGGAAGTTGAAAACATTATATTGTGTGTGCAAGCATTGACTCAAAATTAGCATGAATTAATGTCACTTTAGCTGCGTTAGAACTGCTTTCTGTTTTCCAATTTTGCAATTTTGCAGTTGTCCTATTGACTAGATATGAGAAGGTTTCCCGCTTGGCCTACCCTTGAATACTGAGCATCCAAGGTGCTTTCTAGGATTATTTTGGTGCATAATGTTAAAGATTGATGAGACAATTGGCGTGTCCAAATTCGAAGTACTGGAAAATGTTAAAGTTGACTTATGAAAGTTCATGAGCTAACTAGAGTTGTGAAAGAATTGATTAGTGCACTATTTAATTTGCGACATGATTCTAAATTAGTTCTACAAAAAAAAGTAGACTATCATCTGCGAAAAATAGATGTTAGCAGAAAAACAGAGTTTTAATATTTATAAACCCCAAGTGCAAGGTGTATCGTTGAGTACTTGGGGTGTCGTCCGCAGGGAATTGTGTTTTCAACTACCAGAGCTAACTAAAGCGTCTCAAGCTAGGCAGGATCGAAGGGTGAAAAGGGGGAACTAAACTACGTTATAAACACAGAAACAAACGACTTGGAGTTGTGATTTTACCAATGGATAAACTAACTAACCAAGATGAGTCCTAACCTACCCAAACCACACTACGAACTAGAGATGGTCGGTTGCATCATCAAAGACCACCCAAGCCCTCTCTCAAGGGTCATGAGCTAGTCTAACTCGCGTAACCACCTACTTTCGTGGGGTTAGTCGAATTAGACCACAAAACTAGCAACCCCAGACCTAGCTCGATTCGGATACTACTTTCGTGTCCCGAACTCGGCCATTCCCTCTCCCACACTAGCCAATTGACCTCACCTCTCAGCATAAGTCAATCGCCCAAAAATATGGATGAAAACCCTCTCAGGCATTTCATCGAACACTTGGCGGGCGTGAAGGAAAACTCTAGGTTCTAGGCATAGATTGGGTATGGTTAGGCCAATTACAAGATTAATTAGTCATCCAGAGGCTAATCACAATCCAAGCCAACACAATCTACCAACTAAACATCAAAAACGAATGAAAACCTAAACTAACAAATAAGAACATGAACATGAAGAACGAAACAAAGGCAATGAAATAAAACGAATCTAAACAGCTAAATAACATGAATTAACGACAAAAACTAAACATATAAACCAAACAAAGCAATTACAAGAATTAAAACAACAAAATATAAATAAGAACAACGATGAAATAAAAAGAGAAAGAAGAGGGAAACTTATGCTTGAATTGATTGTAGAACTTGAAATCCATAAGCTTGAATCCCAAAATACCAACTACAATCCTAATCTAATCCTCCTATTGGGGTTTTTATTGGATAAATCTAACCTAAACTAACCTAGAAAAGTAGAAGAGAGAGCTCCCGAACAACGTCGAGAAAAGAGGATTAAATAGAAGACAAGGCGGGCCGCGAATAACCGAAGGAAACCAGGGGAGGCACGACCGTGCCTAGGTGGCACGGCTGCACCGTGCCATGTGGCACGGCCGTGCCACCTTGCTGGCCGGCTGCCCCGGCTGGCTCCCGTTTTTCCGCCTTTTCGCCTGTTTTGATCCTTTTCTGCCCTTTTTCGCGACATTTGCTTGGTTCAACTTATTGCCTGCAAGAATAAACAAAACAAGTAAAAATCTCAAAGAATATTTAATAAAACAAGAAAAAACTCTAAAGATTATGTTATTATACGAACTAAGATTAGGTGAAAAGGGCATGTAAAATGCGACAAATTATCGCCTAACAAATACCCCCACACCTATCTTTTGCTCGTCCTCGAGCAAAACAAAAGAAAACTAATCTAGAAACCTAACTCACTTTCGCAGGAATCGCGATTGCATTTAGCATATGCAATAAGCCCTTTAAATCCCTTGGTTACTCCAAGTGGACGAGTAAGGTCTCGTGAGGGTTTGCAGAAGATATACCCACAAAATCTCAAAAAGGAAAAAACAAAGAAAAGAGAAACAAAAAATCGAAAAATAAAAGTAGCAAAACACAATTTATACATAGGGATAAACTGTACACAATCGAATCAACCAAAACCACCTAGTAGCTCAAATATCAGTCTGTACACAGGCATTATATGCATTTCAGGACACATCATCCCAAAGAATGGCATCCAGACATCAGCTTTTCACCCCACGACGCATGAGAATATTGAATCCATCCTGGTGCCTAGTGTTCAAGTGTATCATCACCCTGAAACTAAGCCTACCAAAACCAAACTCGATCCCACGCAATTGACACAAGTTACCTTTTTGATTGGCTAGCATGGAAAGCAGGCTTCCCCAATAGCAATATTGCCTCAAAGGGTAACACCCAGTAGCGCATGCCTCAAAGGGGTACTTGTCATTTCCAACTCTTTTCTTCCCCACTTTCTTTTCTTTCCATTATTATTTTTTCAATACAAACTCATGTCACGCCTCAAAGGGATACACCCAGTAGCACTTAAATTCGTTTGTTTTTGCTTTTGTTTTGAAAAAAAAAAGGGGTGCCAGCACATATAAAGGGAACTGTGCAGTAGACAATGGGAGAGTCGATCGTGGAAGACTAAGAATTCAGGATGATGACAATACATGAATTTAGGACTGGATTGCAAAATTACGATGGGCTGTTGGGGTTAGAATTGAGGTCTAAAACGATAGATTGGGGATGAATATCTATCATGCACATTATACTTATATACGAGCTAATAGTCAAGGTATCAGGGATCAAGGCTGATCAAAATAGTACAAAACTCCCCTAAATGCAAAAAGAAAAGAAAAATTTGTACAAAAAGGAGAAAAAATGAAAAAGTTATACAAAAATGAAAAATTTTCACAAAAATAAGAAGAAAAATGGGGGTCAATGGGAGATGACCCCACCCCCACACCTAAATCTCACAATGTCCTCATTGGGAGTCGTGAGTTATCACCAACACACAAAAATAAAGAAAACAAAATCAAACATAAGAAAAACAAAAGATGACAAAAATATACACAAGCTAACACACTCTCCCAAAAACACAATCTCACCCAAAACAGCAACACAATCACACATATATACAAACTAACACCACCAAAAACAAATATGGACAAATCCAATGATACCACCAAGTATAACACAATAAAAATCCACAAAAACACAAAAATGGTGATCATAAGCCAACAACGGCTCAACAACATCCAAATTTCACCACCAGATGATCACCAACAAAAACACAATCCTAATATTCACAACTAAACAAAAACAAAAAGAAAGAAAAGAAAAATAAAAAGAAGGGGGGGGGAGAAGAGTGAGAACGAGTATACCAGGTCAGGTACTGAATGTACCCGAACTACACCTCGCTAGGACGAGGTTGGGGAAACGCGAGGAGCATCAGCCACTCCTCGGCGGCGTTCAGGACGCGCATCACGAACTCAGATACCGTCAACGCTCGCAGAAGTTTATCAAACACCTGAGCCTGCAACTCAGATGAGTGTAAGTAAAAGCACTTAAACAGGAATGCAGAAATAATAGTAAGTGCTCTCCTAAATTTATTGAATGCCTTTGAAAAATCAGTAAAGAAATCAAATGCAGTGGTTAACATGATTTTCGCAGGCATGCTCCCTAGGTGCAAGCTATAAGGATCAAGGAAGGGGTCATACCCTTTGAAGGTACCTAGGGAGTCCATATAGTCTATCTCATTCCCCTCAAGCATATCATGACATGCAACGAGTGATAAATTATGGTGCTCAGGGGAAGAGGAGGGTGGTGAACCTGAAGGGGGAACATGGGGTGTATCAAGGTGGCCAGGAGATACATTCTCAACAAGGTCATGACTAGCTGGCATAGTAACCACAACATCCCCATAAGACCTCCCTACAGGAGCCGCATCAGAATCATGCACCTCAATAAGATCATTGTCTGAATCATAACAAACATCATCCTCATCAACACTCGCGTTAACAGTAAAGGTCTCACCTACCTCGAACTCCGTCGACTGAGTTAAAGGGAGAGGTGGATTAGGCAAGGTCATGTTAAACGTAGTGTTGTCCCTAAGGGCACTGGATGAGGGTGGAGCAACAAGGGATGGAGCAGTTAGGGAAGGGTCAAGTACTGTCTCTAGTCCGGATTCTAGGGGAGTAAAAGACGCACCATCATCACACAAACAAGCATCATGTTTAGGAGAACTAAACCTAAGGTTGGCCTTATGTGATAGGTCAAACTCCCGCATTTTATTTTCAAACTCAGCTTGTTGCTTTTTCATTGTCTCTATCATACTACTAATTCTAGCAAGGCTATTATCAGAAATATAATAAGGACAAGTAGTGTTGTCATGATCAGAACAATGGCAAGTTTCACACAAAGGAGGGGCATAATCAGGGATGCAAGGGACTGGATTGTAAGAATTAGCACAACTAATATCAAATTCATAAGTATCCTGAGCCAGCCAATTAAGAAAATCCCATGCTTCTTCAACATTTCTAGCATAAAAATCCCAATGCTCAAAAAGAGCACGGGTCTCACAATTCACACCCTCATCGACAACATGCAATATTTCCCATTTCCCACATGAACATCCATAAGAAGCACATTGAGCAAGATAAGCATGTAAGCGATCCCAATAACGGTAAAATAATTCTTGCTCACATTGGGGAAAATAGAAAATTGCCATTGGAAATTTTTTTTTTTTGAATTTTGTTTTTTTTTTTTCCCGAAATGGCCTAGTCTCGAATGCCTAAGTAAGCTCTAATATTGGAAAGCGCCAATTCCCCGGCAACGGCGCCAAAAACTTGTTGCAGAAAAACAGAGTTTTAATATTTATAAACCCCAAGTGCAAGGTGTATCGTTGAGTACTTGGGGTGTCGTCCGCAGGGAATTGTGTTTTCAACTACCAGAGCTAACTAAAGCGTCTCAAGCTAGGCAGGATTGAAGGGTGAAAAGGGGGAACTAAACTACGTTATAAACACAGAAACAAACGACTTGGAGTTGTGATTTTACCAATGGATAAACTAACTAACCAAGATGAGTCCTAACCTACCCAAACCACACTACGAACTAGAGATGGTCGGTTGCATCATCAAAGACCACCCAAGCCCTCTCTCAAGGGTCATGAGCTAGTCTAACTCGCGTAACCACCTACTTTCGTGGGGTTAGTCGAATTAGACCACAAAACTAGCAACCCCAGACCTAACTCGATTCGGATACTACTTTCGTGTCCCGAACTCGGCCATTCCCTCTCTCACACTAGCCAATTGACCTCACCTCTCAGCATAAGTCAATCGCCCAAAAATATGGATGAAAACCCTCTCAGGCATTTCATCGAACACTTGGCGGGCGTGAAGGAAAACTCTAGGTTCTAGGCATAGATTGGGTATGGTTAGGCCAATTACAAGATTAATTAGCCATCCAGAGGCTAATCACAATCCAAGCCAACACAATCTACCAACTAAACATCAAAAACGAATGAAAACCTAAACTAACAAATAAGAACATGAACATGAAGAACGAAACAAAGGCAATGAAATAAAACGAATCTAAACAGTTAAATAACATGAATTAACGACAAAAACTAAACATATAAACCAAACAAAGCAATTACAAGAATTAAAACAACAAAATATAAATAAGAACAACGATGAAATAAAAAGAGAAAGAAGAGGGAAACTTATGCTTGAATTGATTGTAGAACTTGAAATCCATAAGCTTGAATCCCAAAATACCAACTACAATCCTAATCTAATCCTCCTATTGGGGTTTTTATTGGATAAATCTAACCTAAACTAACCTAGAAAAGTAGAAGAGAGAGCCCCCGAACAACGTCGAGAAAAGAGGATTAAATAGAAGACAAGGCGGGCCGCGAATAACCGAAGGAAACCAGGGGAGGCACGACCGTGCCTAGGTGGCACGGCTGCACCGTGCCATGTGGCACGGCCGTGCCACGTGGCACGGGGTGGCCGTGCCACCTTGCTGGCCGGCTGCCCCGGCTGGCTCCCGTTTTTCCGCCTTTTCGCCTGTTTTGATCCTTTTCTGCCCTTTTTCGCGACATTTGCTTGGTTCAACTTATTGCCTGCAAGAATAAACAAAACAAGTAAAAATCTCAAAGAATATTTAATAAAACAAGAAAAAAGTCTAAAGATTATGTTATTATACGAGCTAAGATTAGGTGAAAAGGGCATGTAAAATGCGACAAATTATCGCCTAACAATAGACAATATAGTACACACAACATGTTTACTGATTTCTACAAGCAACAATCACATTCCGGAAACTTAGGCAGATTCCAACCTTTATTTGATGGCACATCCTTATTAATGATCCAAACAACGCCTGAGGCTGTGTGTCCCCCCCCCCCCCCCCCCCAAAAAACAATTCTCCTTTTTTTTTCCTCCTTTGGTAAATGAAAAAGGAGGAAAAGCA
Organism: Carnegiea gigantea; assembly: GCA_029747015.1. Taxonomy (NCBI): domain Eukaryota; kingdom Viridiplantae; phylum Streptophyta; class Magnoliopsida; order Caryophyllales; family Cactaceae; genus Carnegiea; species Carnegiea gigantea. The sequence continues at coordinate 579,454 of JAKOGI010000307.1, read as the reverse complement.
ATTTGTGACTCTAGGGTATCTTAAATATTATGGAAATAATTTTTAAGGGACAACCTTTTTAGAATGTATTCTCAAGCACCTAATATTCTAGGTAAACTATTAGTAGGAGCCAATATTCTATAAAACATTTATTTTAAAGAGTTTTTTTTTTCAAATCCGACCATCAACTTCTTGAACTTTCTATTTTTGGCACAAATGGGGTTTAAAGTGCAAATGCTCAAACTTTTGGGCTTTCTTTTATAAAACTAGGCTTATATTTTCGTTTGGACTTCCTATAATGACTTTATTGGTATTAGTTATCACAATCTACTACTTATATTATAAATATTATATTTTCTGTGATTAACGGCCCATCATACTTAGCAAAATAATTAAAGCTTAATTAAAGAGTTTTCACCACTATCTGAACTTAGTTAGCGTTAGATTCTGGCATTTCTTTAACTTTCAGTTTACAGAGATGGCTAATCTCAGCCACACCTTCCTTAGATCAGGCACATCATAAATCCGTTTCATTTTTTTACCTCGGACGTAGTTCCTAATCAAGTTTTTTATGTGTTCAAAGATAGTAAGACTCTAATTAAGAAATTATTATATTTAAGACATAAGGTTTGATTGAATAACGTTCCCTACTGTAAAGCCCTGCATCCAAGTTACGATTAGTTAAATTTAACTCTTACATTATTCACATAATTGTGATTATTTGGAGTAGTGAGCCATGCATTTTGTTCCTTCAATTGCTAATCAAAGTAATGCACAATTTAAAGAATTGTGATGTTACGGAATTGTTTTTCAAAGTTTATGAAATATTAGATGATTATATAAAAATGTGAGTTTTTCTATTAACGTGTGTTGCATTGGGTAAGGTCGGGAATTTATCGAGGTATAATAATATCTTCACAGTTAAGAAAAGTAAAAATCGATAATGAGTCGATGCTGGTCAAGTCGGTGGCCCACGCTTGCACATGTGTTAGATATTTCTTTTTTAGATAAGCTTGGATTAATGATGACATGACTAAGTGTTTATCAAAGAAAAGAGAAAAGGAGGAAATTAGCTATGGGAATTTGCATTTTAAGGCAAGTGAAGAACCAAAATAGCAAGTGGGCCTTTCATTTCCTCAAGGAAAGAAACACGCACACAAAACAAAAAAGAGAGAGAGAGAGAGAGAGAAGGGGCTCGGCTGTTGCCCGACACACCCCCCCCAACCGACCACCGGTCGTTTGATTGGTCGGCCTCACCGGTTTTTGACCCACAATCGACCACCACGCACCACCACGCCAGCAGCCCACTGTTTCTCCCCCTGGTTGCTGACGTTCCTAGCCTAGAACAAGGCGTTTGTCGCCTTGTTGTTGTTGGAAAAGGATGTCAAAGCAGCCTCAGTCCGGCACCGCCAGTTGTGCTTCGACCACTGTTGTCCCACCACTACCTCCTAAACTTTATACCTCATCCACCTCCAACATCCCCTCCATTAATGTTAAGCTAAATTTGCTCCATGTTTCCTCCATTTAAGTTTGATTTCTTGAAAGTTTATGTTAAATTGATTAGGCTAGTTCTTTCGAGTCAAAGTTTAATTGGGTCAATTAATTGTATGAATTGTGAAATCCTTGAAGTAATTAAATTAGGATATATGTGAGTATGATTTGTATAATTTTTGAGGAAATCTAATTCATTTAGAAGTTGAGGTAATTTGCAGAGATTGGGTGAACATAAGGATTTATGAAATACTTAGACCATGAGCAAGGTGAGATGTAATGAATGAGATGCTTAAGAAAGCTCATAAATAATTGTTTTGATTACGTAATATTAGTGTTGAGATAACGGTAATGATGAAGGTAGGATGTAATCAAATATGAGTTGGCCTCATAAGTTAAGGAAGGAGGATATTTGCTTAAGTAAAGGTGAGATGTAATTCCATCTATAAATAAGGTTTTGTGAAATGCTTAGCTAGTTCATGGCAAGTTACTTGAATGAAGGGAGTTGAGTTCTTGATTTGAACACTAAAGGAAGGTGATTATGACTTCGGTTATGAAATGTAAGCAAGCCACGAAGCTAGACCATTGCATTAAACATTTATGTTTTGGGAATGCATATGTCATGAGGAGAGGTTAAAGTTTAATTTGTGGAGGCAAATCATAATCATAAGCTCAAAAAGCAATGAGTTTGAATTGTTGATTTGGGCTAAGATTGATCACGTGGGATGGTTGAGTTATATAGGCAATTAATTAAAAGTCATGAGTCAAATAGTTGGAATTGCCTTGGCAAATCTTGCTAGCAAAACCTAAACTTATGTTAGCAATCTTCCCCTTAATCACAGGATCATGCTAAGGCACCAAAAGTTTTGTAAGGATCAACTTAATTGAGAAACTAAAAAGACCCCAAAAGTACGTTATTACTTGTACCCTTCAAAGGCATTTAAAATTTCACTACTTAATGTTAGCAAGTTTTTATTCGGCTATTGGAATCCTTTAGGACCCATTTCAGTGTTTATTGATTAATGAGTCATGTTCAATGTTCATTGTTCATAGTATCTACTAGTAGAATTCATTATTTGGGTCCATCCCATTAAATAAAAAATTCATAGTTCATTGTTATTGATATCATGGCTACCATTCATAGATGCAGGTCATAATCCAGGCTGAAGAGATTATTAATAATTATTCATTTAAACCAATGCTCCTCAAATGATGTTTACAAAGCATCGTTTAAATATTACGTGCGCGCTCACTATCTCCTTGTGTAAAGTATTTAACTATACTCGGGTAGCGTACTAAGCTCTCACTTATTTGTCTACTGTTTTGTCGTTTTATGAATTGTTTTTAGGGAAGGAGAAATAGGTTGTGGCTAGGCGGACACCAATAGAGACTAAGGGCCCCGGGATGTGGGCCAAGGCAATGAGCATTAAATTTCTTTCTGTGTTATTTTTTGGGGTTTGTGAATCCATATATAGTGTAAATCTCATTTTGATTAAGGCTAACCCTCCTGGGGGTGCCTATTTTGATGGCTATTGGCAAACTAAGACCCATGTAATATGAATGTTATTTTTATGGCTAATAGATACTTCCATCCTGGTGTTCTTAATGCATAAATATAGCCTCGTCCCTTACAGGACGGTAGCAATGCCCTAAGCTTAATAACGTTTCCGCTGACTCATTTTGTGTATAAGTATGCATAATTAATAGAAGGTTATGCTAGGGCATCACACCTACTGGTAAACTTCTTTTATTGAAAGCTTGAAAGTGAAAATATTAACATAATTGAAGAGAGACTTAAACTAAGATCATCAGAGACGTTTGCTCATAGAGAAATAGAGATAGCCACCTTTTCTTTTTTCTCAAGTATGCTCAAAGGATTGTGTCCCTTCTCATCACTCAGCCTCTCTTTTTATAGAGGAGATGGAATACATAGGATGCCCTAACGGCTAAAGTACAAATTGATATTTTCACACGGCTAAATCTAACAGCATTGTTTTACTGACTTGACACTTGATAACATAGTACAATAATAGAGCAATAACGTTTTAGAGCTTTTAATGTTGATAAAAATAGTCATTCATATTGAAATTTTGCATGCCTTCATCTCCAATAACGTCTTCCATTCTATCATTATCCAGATAACCATCAAAATCTTAATCAAGTTGAAGACGCTCTGGATCCCATTTTTCAAATAATCCATGAAGATATTTCTTTCCTTTTTTTGATAAGAGTTTTTCATCTCCAATATCAAATAGATAATCACATACATCTTCTGAAGTAGCTCTTTCTACCTTCATATATTTGTGAAACTCATTAGGATAAACGAAAATAGTGATTTCGCAATGCATTAGTGTTCTTCCTTGTTCAACTGATGACCACATTTGACGATAAATGTTGTAAAAATCGATGACTCTTACTAAAGTAGGATCACTAAGTAATTCTTATCGTTCAGGAAACCATTCTTGTCGTTGATCATTTGGATCATCTAAATCAACTATTTAAACAAGGTAATAAGCTGGTTTGGCCTTTTTATTTTCATACTCAATTATTGCATAATGTACCTCCATATATAAACTTCTAATGTATGAAATTTTTGTTCGACTATTAGGAGATATAAGAATCCAATGGATTCTTCTAAACATGTATTATTGAAACTTAGTCTTAATAAAAATGGATACTTTGGAGCTGGGATTTCTATGAGATAAACTGTCATTCCATATTCTCAAGATTTCACGACGGGGTCATCTGGAGATATTGAATTTGGTAGAAAACTAACACCACCGACTTCATATCTATCAAGAAAGTAGATTGTAGTACTTCATGATCCCCAAATATCGTAGAAATAATTATGATAGTAGTCGATGTAGGTTACATACCATTTGTTGAACCATTTTCCTTGAACATGAGAACTTATTTTTTCTTGGACATAATAAGGAAATCTTAGGTAATTAATTTGTAATACCAAAAGACTAAATCTTTGAGCTATTAGATAGGTGTGATCTACTTTTTCTATGGAGTTTCAAAATATCCATAATGATTTTACTGGAAGGACAAACCCGTTCTAGAAATAATAGCATTTTATTTTGGATTTCCTCCTTTTTCGGCAAGAGTTCTGCTCTAATGATCATCATTGGCAAGCTCACGAGTTAAACTATTTGCTAGAGAATTCTTCAATCCCTGTATATGTTCCATAGAGAAAGGAAATTGGTTAAGCCATAATCGCCAACATAGGAGTCTCCCTTACATCTGCATGTTTGACAAATTATTTTTCACAAAACCAAGTATTCTTTTGTAATTAGTTCAAATAAGAAAGGTTTTGAAGCTAAAAAGATTAAAAACTTTTCAATCCCCCTTATCACTGCAAGGATTTCTTTTTCCATCGTGGGATAGTTGTATTCTACTTTATTAAAACTTTCACTACAATATTTACAGAGTTTTCTCCTTCTTTAATTTTGAGCACTGCACTCCAACGCTCATTGCTGTCATCTGTCTCAAAAATTAAATCATTTCCTTCATTAGGCAAATTAAGAACTACAAGATTTTTACACCTTTTTTAAAGTTTTGAATAATCTTTGAATCATTAGTGGTCCATGACCAACTTACTTCTTTTTTGAATTTTTGCTACAATAGTTTTCTTAATTTAGCTAGATCTTTAATGAAATCTGCACTATAGGTAAGGCATCTAAGAAATCTTTCTAATTGCTTCCTATCTTCAATCTTTTTCAAGAAATTTTTCATTTTTTCTGGAATATGTTTTTGTAGGATGATTTGTCTAGATTTTATCTCTAGATCTAAAAACTCGATTTCTTATTCAAATAAATGCACTTGTTCTTACTAAGAATAATACCATGATCAATACATCTTTGGGTGACAGCTAAGATATCATTTTCGTATTATTCTACGGTCTTCGAAAAGATAAGGATATCATCAATATAAACTAGACAGCTATAATGAACATCTTTGAAGATGTTATCAATTCTTCTTTGGAATATTTGAGGTGTATTTTTTAAACCAAATGGCATCACTATCCACTCATAATGTCCTTGAAGATCACTAAACGCAGTTAAAGGAATACTTTCCTCATCCATTTTTATCTGCCAGTGTCGCTTTTGCAATCTATTTTCGAGAACCAAGAGACTCCGTGAATTCTATTGAAAAAGATTATTTTGTTAGGAATATAATAACCATCAAAGACAAAATTATCATTAAACTTTTTGTAATTGATTATCATTCTAACTTTTTCTCTTTTTTCTTCAGCATGATTTCTTACCATGAAAGCGGGATTGGTGTGAGGACTCTTGCTATTTCTGATTAAACCTTTATTCGGAAGTTCTTTGATTTTTTTTTATCAAATTCCTGGATATCCTGGTGTTTATACACCATTTGTTTGACTCAAGTAATAGTGTTGGGATTTAACAAAGTAATCTTTGCAGGTGTCTTATTTTTATCCCAAAATTTTAGAGGATCATCAGAGTAGAGTTCCTTGCATAATTGCTCTTGTTGTTCAGTAATTTGTTCTTTAATAGATAACTCAAGTAGTAAGATTGTTAGTGCTATCTCACGTTATGCATGCACTACCTTCTAAGCACGCTGGCTACGTGCGAACTCAATTTTTTGATGAGTGTAAGCTTTATTTAACTTATTTATAGGGACTGAGTGACTATTTATTGTGAATATTATTTGGTTTATTATCTATGTGCATGAAAAATATAGTCTTTAAAAATTATTACTAATAATCATATCATGGGAGAGTTGATCAGTGGCCAATAGGATTGGTATAATACATTGAACTCCTTCTATTTCTTTTAAAACTCTTCTATAGCCTTCTTGTGGCTCATTGTGCTATTATCCACTATCCTTACTTGTAAAGGATTTTTGGCTTTCTTCCATATGAATTCTGAAAATAAAGATATTTTTTCAAGAACAAACAGAATAACGACTATCTATGGATGCGCACAATTCATATTTATTACATCCCTCTAAACATATATTTAATGGGATATAGATGCTATTAAAATTCATGTTACTGACTTCATAGCATATTTTTATAGTCATATTTTTCACTATTTTATCCTCATAGATTGGTTTACTAGTAGTTCTTGTTTTATACCTAATGACTTTTCTATCTAGACTCATACTTTAATCTACACTATGTTTTACGGATTCAAAATTCATTCTACTCATTTCACTAGTCATGCTAATTGCATCATTCTCTTTAAGCTCTTCTTTAGCTGATGAAGACCATTCTCTTCATTTTAATCTTGTAATCATGCTTCATAATAATGGGGATTTAATGGTAATTTTATCATTTTCATCGATTTTTATTGTATTCTTCCTATTTATTTTTGTAGGATTGGTAAAGTTAGATATCTATGACCTGTCAATTTTTATTTCCTGATTGGTCTTTATCCTTTGAATTGTTTGCACAGGAATATGACTTTCAAACTTTTCTACCTCTATCATTGTTACTTTAGTCTTTGGTTATATGGTATTATCTAATTTGTAGATTATTTTTCAGAATATCTCAGTGGATATCCTCCTCTTTTCACATCCATCCCAACTATTTTTATTTTAAGAGATAGAAAGTTTCTGGCAAATTCATTTTTTGGACTCACGTAATATCCAGGTCGACAATTGAATCCTATTTATCCATTACATAAATTAGTCTTAATCCCTATAGTAATTTGATTATTAAATTTGAAATACCTAATATCACAGAGCAAAGTATAAAGATCAATATCTTTGTCATAGTACTGTAAGGGAGTGATTTGAAGTTGCTATCTTTGTTATGCTTAATGTTCTTCCAATTAATGAGATTAATTTCTCCCACATCATATTCATAGTCTTTTATTTCTAAATCTCCTTCCCTCATTTCGCATACATACTTACCCTTTAATTGAAAGATGAATTTTTTTATAGATCATGTCTTTCTGAATTATAGGAAGGACCCAACCTCCTTTGACATCTTCATTTTCATTATCTATAATAAATTCTTCTCCTAGAAAATCGCCAAGACTAGTTGAGCTACTTTCCATCATGTGACTAGTTTTTTCATAATCACTTTCTTCATATTCATCTTCTAGTATAATCTCAATAATTCCCTTGTTGTTTTTTAGGGTTAGATCTAATGCTTCTTCCTTGCTAAGTCCAAAATAATCTAGACTACCTAAAGTTTCAATAAGCATGTTATTCTTCCTATATCTGCATTCATTTGCATAATGGCCTACTTCTCCACATGCCTAGCATTTGCAGTTTTTTTTCCTGCAGGACAGTGAGCAGCTTTTCTAGAAAATCTTCGTTTTTTAGGGCTTGCTTTGTTATATATTTTCTTTTATATTTCTCTCATCGTTGCTTGTTAAAGCTCTTTTTCTTATAGAATTTTCTTTTCCTTCTTCTCTCAGATTCCTTTCCCCAGTGGTGAGGAGAATCCCAACATGCTAAAAACTACTTCTTCATGTTCTTTTATTTTTGAAGATCAAGACATTGATCATGGACCCATTTTCTTAAATAAGAAATTCTTAAACCAAGGGTGTCAATGACAAATGCTTTCTCAAGCCATGCAATGTATTTTTCATTGATGATAGAATTAATCGATTATAATAATTTGTCACAAAACATACTAAGTTTGGTTTAATTATGCCCAATTTTGTAATAAAATTGACTAAATTCAGTAATATAATTCTCTAGATATCTCATATCTCAAAGCACTATGTTATTAATCTTTCTTTGTCATTCTCTATATTTTTCTTCGAAATCAAGTTTAGCTCTGATAAACTCATTTTTAATTTTGTTACATAAATTTTTGAACATTGCAGCCTGCGTTTCCATCATTCTTAATGTATTTTTACTGTCCTCAGTTAATGAATTATACCAGTCAGCTACAGTGCCAGAAAAACTATGCTCGATATAATTCAAGAAACTTTTGGCAGTCCATGTGGTATTTTGAATTCAAGACATTATTCATTCTTCTTTACCAATGCTCAAATATTTCTTCTCTATTACGAGCTCCATCAATGTGTTTGGCTAATTGGGGTAAGGTCAATCTCTTCAAATGTTGTAGTTTCTCTTGGGATAAACCTAAAGAAAAAGTTGGTTGTACATCCTACTAGAACATACCTAAAGCATAAAATGGGTATTTCTTCTAGAAAGTTCACCAAATTCTTCAGGTTTAGGAATGACTTTGTTAACTAGATTAGAATGAATTTCATCTACCCTAAGTTCTTCTCCAATCTCATTGATCTCGTCATCAAATTTCATTTTTCTATATTTTTTATCTAGTTTCTTTTTAACTTCTTATAAAGGTACAACATTAAGATCCTCCAGTTTAATTATGTTTATTTGCTAATATATTTCTTCTTCTAATTGAATATTATTTGTCTCTTTATTATCATCAGATAATACATCTTGTTTATCAACTATTACGCCCATGATTTTATTTAATTCTTCTAGATTTTGTTTTTTATCAAACATAATCTGTAATTCTTCAAGGTTATACTGCTTATACTTCATCCTCTTCTTATTTCTCTGCCTTTTGAAATGATTTTTCAGCTGATTTTTCACCTGCTTCTTTCGAACTATTATATCATGCAAAGGAAATGGATTTTTTTTTAAGATTTTGGAAAGGGTATTTATGCTGAAATAGAGTGCTAATACTTGAAGTAGATTTTCCACTATGTCTAATTTGTTAACTAACGAAAGATGAGTTACAGATAATTGATTCTTAATCTCCTCAAATTCAGTCTTAAGTGTTGCTAATTCGTCTTTTAATTTTAAAACTATATCAGTAATATAGTTTAATTGAGGTAATACTAAACTGGTTCCCTCCGGTGAGTGGACAATATGTGAATAATTAGGGGCAGGGTTAGCAGGTGATGACTCAAGCATTAAACACACTTAAATAGGTTAATTATCTTACTAATTTTTGGCCACATGGCTCTGATACCAAATTAAAGATGGCCTCAAGTAATACTTTCAAGAGAAATTGCACATGCACAAAATTAAAATTTTTGAAACTTTAGGGCAAAAGATGAAAATAAAAATAGTGTATTCTCCCCTTAAAACAATTTTCACAGAATATTGGACTTTCAAATATATTTTAATAACATGGCCCCCTAATTATGATTTGCAAGTAGGATATCTCGCTGTAATTTTTTGGAGGAGGATACAATTTTACCCACATAACATATCATATCTTTTACGGAAAGTTTCTTTTTTTTTTGGGAGCACTAGTCATATAATAAATGGTTGCTTGACGTAGTCTCTTTTTTTTTTTTTTTGGGCTGGTTAAACAGTTGATTTAAATGTAGCTATAATGGTATACTTTGAACCCAATTTTTTAGCATTGACTCTCAAAAGTCTTATCAGTAAAAAAATTGATGTCAATTAGAAAGCCGTCAAAGACTTGATACCAATTATAAAACTTGCTATGAAGTAATACTGCCAATATCCACTAATCGTTGTTCCCATATGTGATTGCTGCTTGGCATCTTTTCTAATTCATTGATACAAGGAGCAAACTGTTGTGTGGAGGAACCAATATCTTGACATAGTGCCACTCGAGTTGGTCATATGCAACTGGCATGCATCCTGGCTTCTAAGACTTTTTAGTGAATTCGAACAATTTCTCTCGCTCCTCAAAAGGCTATAGGAACAAAGCTAATACTCCTACATCCATAGCATGAGTAGTTAAAGGCAGGGCTAGAACCAGAATATTTTTATCGGGGGGGATATCAACATTAGACTTTGCAATAATTGTATTAAACACAAAGCAAACTTATTAATATATGTTAAAAATTTACTTCATTTAATTCATACAATAAATTTAAAATAGAGAAGCACACATTATCAATGATTCAAAACTTATCCATTGGATTATTGTCACTTACAAATGTATGATAGAAAATAGAAACAAATCTACAACCAATCAAGAATATGTATGTCAAAACAACAATATATAATTCAAAAACCTCAAATCAGAATATAAGTAAAATTTTTAGATGTTAAGAGAAAATTACACCTGGTCATTTAAATCGTGCTTTTCTCCCTTTCATATTGCCAAAATGCTTAATTATTGTACCGATTTTGAATGTCTTAGCAATTTCCTTCTCGACGTTGATAATCATATAACTATGAGAAAGTCGTCTTCCATTTTACTGCGAAAACTTTTTTTATTATTATTTTCCATGGCCGAAAAAGCTCTCTCTATAGTTGCAATTGAAACCGGAATAGCCAAGACCAAGTGAAGTGGTAGATCACCGGAGGATACCTTTCTAACTTGCTAGTACTTGCCGATCCTCTCATAAATCGACAATAGTATTCAAATTCTGTAACTTTGGATGTTTTAGAACATCAAGCTCATAATCTCGCGGTTCATATTTCAAAAGGATCTTTTCTTGCTCTAAAAAATCTTATGGCTAACATTTCTCAGCAAGAATACATATATCATCAACTTTGAATGACATGTAGACATCTTTAGGACTAAAAGATCCACTTAAAATCAAAACTATGTTTTTTTGCTTACTGAATCTACTATTTATTTCATGTAATTGTTGATCGACAGTAGCAGTGAATATTTTGATTCAAAAGTCATGCTCCATTATTGTAGTGTGCTTTTGCTTCGCTTGTTTACGAAGTGATTGAAGCACATCAACATAAATTGCATCCATCTCCACAATCGAAGTGTCATGACGTTCACAGAATAACTTCACACTTTCTAATAAAGTTTGCCACCCTTCACTTCTCAACTTTTGAATTAAGTGCTTTGTACTCCTCACCAAATGCATAGCGTTTACAATGTCTTGGGACTTTTGTTGCAAAGTTGGGCTAAGTGTATTAGTGATTCCCATAATCTCATTAATCATATGCAAGATAAATACAAATTCAAATGATATCAGGAGTTTTAAAGCATGTGTTGCATCCCCTCATTGAGAAAATAAAGACCGCTCCTCAACTATATCAGCAAGATCTGAACAAGTGGGACCATAGAGTTTAATTAAACTACATGCTTATTTAAAATGTAAACTTCATTTAGGATCTCCAGGATGTGGCAATGGACCAATTTGATTGGCTTCTATTCCTATATCTACCTCACCATTTTCAATTAAAAATTCTAATTCAGCAATCTGACTCACGTGAAATTCATCATCATGTGTTTAGAAGAACTAGTAATAATATTTATTGTAAAAACCAAGTTTTGAAAGAAAGTATGCACCTCTGGTACTTCTTTTGCTGCAGCAACTATAGCTAATACAATAGGTGAGCTAGGCAACGTACATAATAGGAATACTGGCAATCCTTAAGAAATAAAGCTTGTAACCCATTCCATTCTCCATGCATATTGCTAGTTTCGTCATATCCTTGACCTCGAATGTCTTTAACATTCAAACTGTGTCAAGAACGAATAGAGGCTAGAGCAAACCTTATTTTTAAGAGTTAGTGAAGATGTGTCATTGATACATACTAGACCATAAAATGTTTACGGTTAAGTCAAAAATCATGCATTATTTTAATAATTATTTTGATTATATTATATATATTATTTCGTCTAATTTACTTTATTTTATATATTTTTCAGGTTAAGCATTAATAAAATAAAGAGGAAAAGAGAAGACGTCAAAGTTCGGATTTTCACGCTAAGCTATCAAGTCGGTCCAAAAATAATAATTTATGAAAAAATATTATTTTCATAATAATTTATTTGGGCTAGGGTTATAAAATTATTACTCCTAATTGAAGAGAAACTAGAAGACTTAGAAGAGAAGGAGTCTAAAGAAGAAAACCCTAGTAGCTAATATTATAAAAACCTCACACCCTCTTCTCTCAAAAACACCATGCCTCCCCCCTCAAACACACCTCCACGCAACATCTTCATCTCACGCCTAACCACCCAAAAAACCCTAGCCTTCTTGCATCATCATCTCTTTGCTGCGTCTCACATGCTATCCCACGCCTATCTCCATCACATCCCAACATCACAGATCATCATCAACATCATTCGATCATCATCATCACCCCACCCAGAAGTATTGTGCTGCTCTATTTTATTTTTATTTTATTTTATTTTGCTTAGCTTAGCTTAGTGTTAAACATGAAACCTTTGGTTAATTATTATAATTTAATTTACAATATGTGTGAGTAAATTTTATGCACTTAGTATAATCTATTTGAAACCATGCTAAATTAATTATTTTGAAACAAGTTTTATACTTTATCATCTAGTTGATTTTTATTCATGTATCTATAATGATTAGTATTTATCGTTTATGATATTCGCATTAGATTAATTACAATGTATGCTAATTAGTTTAATACGAATTCATATAATAGTTTAAAAGTATTTAATACGTAAAAGTTATTGTCTTTTAAACATAAGCATCACCCTAATTAATCATGGATGACTCAAACCCATCTCTTTTAATTAGATAATCGTTATAGATTTTTGTTAAATCAATTTGCTGGTAAATTGGTTACAAGGCGTTTGATTAAATTCCTGCGCTGGTGTTAGGGTTGTCAAAAACTAGTAGGGTTTATATTAGGGGTAGACCTAAATAAACTATAATATAAAGAAAAATGGAGAAGATCCGCCGGTTGATGTCTTCTACAGTCTAACTCATGAATAAAATTAATTTGTGTGTTGATGATAAATATAAATTTGCATGATGGATATAGATTATGCTAAGTATTTTTCATAAATTTGGTATCTTTGATAATTATTTGTTGCCTTTTAATTAATTTGTTTAGTTTGTCAATTTTAATTCTTAAACTTATAAGCTTTAATATAAAGTTCATTTACCCCCCCCAAAAAGAGTAGTCTTTTAGAAGTGTCTTGATAATATTAGATCAGTTAGATTTTGATTTTTAGTGTGGTTATAATTTTCAGCTTTAATTTATATTCTGTTTTGCCATTTATTTATTGGTTTGTTAGAAATTAAGTTAAAATTATTTTATTTTATTTTTTTCATATTTTATTCCATTTTAAGGTTTATATAGTGTCTTATTCTGCCTCTATTTAATTTTAGAATTTTTGGAAATTATTTGATAATTTTTCAGAATTATTTCGTGAATTGGATATGTGCAGGTTTTTATTTTAATAAATTTGAAAATTACGTTTTTAATTTTTATTTTATGTTCTTAGTGTTTCATTAAGTCCAAAAAATTATATCCTAAAATATGGGAAATTGTTTTGTTTAATTTCATATTTATATTGGTGCAGTTTATTTTGTCTCTAATTTTAGATTTTATTTTCTGTTTTAATTTTTCGGAGTTAATTTTCTGTTTTAATTTTTCTGAATTTAATTACATATAATTTTGGAGTTATAAAGTTATAAACTTGCAGAATATTAATTTGGATTACTTTTTGTAATTTTTAATATTAATTTTTCTGCTTGATATTTTCTGTTTTCATTTTCAGTTTAATATTATGTTACTATTTCTGTTTTTATTTTTCAGAATATGCAGGATAGCTATTTACTGTTTTATTTTCAAAATTAGGTTTAGAATATTTAGCAGCAATATTAAGTATTTTTCCAATATTAAGTATTTTTCCAGATTTTTACTTATTAAGTTTGATTTGTTTTAGTAATACAAAGAGAAAGTAAAATAAATTAGAGTAGCAAATTTAATTAGATTTAAACTAGCTATTATCATAATCTTTCCTCGTGTGATCAATCTCTACTTTCATATGCTACAAATATTATTTATAAATCAAAGTAGTGGTTTAATTTGTGGCTCTACGACAAGCTCTACAAATTTTGGCGCTGTTGCCGGGAAAAGAAAATAAAATCGTTAGTTTACTTCTATTTAATTTTACTACATTTATTGTTTTGTTTTAACTCTAGTATTTTATTTTTGTAGTTGCCTTTAATTTATGAAATTAAAGAGTGGTAACGAGATTGGAGAGGACGAGGAGCAAATGTTGGAAGCTAAAAACAAACAAGATGATCCTGAACCAGTAAGTCTTACAACTAAATAGATAAGAATGTCTACTCTTTGAGAACTTGCTGTCCCTAATCTAGAAGCCCAACCTTTGTCTATTATTTATGCTGCATTAGATAAACCTCTAAAACTGAACTCTAGATTCATCAATCTGCTATCCAAATTTCATGGATTAGATGGTGAGGATCCATGCCGTCATATTAGTGAATTCCTTATTACATGCTCTGCTATGGTGCCTGAGGGAATTCCTGAAGACCAAATTAGGTTGAGAGCTTTTCTTTTTTCTTTGCTTAGTAATGCTGAAGATTGATTATATTACATGCTTGCTGGATCATTCTCTATATGGACTGCATTGCATAAATCATTTTTAGAAAAAATTTTTCCAGCATCCCGAATTGGATCAATTAGGAAAGAAATATGTGGTATCAAACAAATGAATGGGGAAACTTTTTGTGAGTACTGGGAAAGATTTAATAAACTGTGTGCTAGTTATCCCCAACATCAAATAACTGAACAGTTGTTGATTTAATACTTTTATGAAGGGTTGCTTCCTATGGATCGTAATATGATTGATGCTGCTAGTGGGGGGCTCTCGTTAATAAGACTCCGGCAGAGGCGAGAGATTTATTCAATTTAATGGCCCAAAATACTCAGCAATTTGGTGCTAGGGAGTTACAAATTAAAAGGGTTAATGAGATTGGCTCTAGCTCATCTGTAGAGAGTCAGTTATCTTACATCACTGCTATGTTAAACAAGATAGTTACTGGAGGAGTATAAAAAGTAGCCATATATGGAATTCGTTGTCTAGAAGGGCATCCAACTGATGAATGTCCTACACTTCAAGAGGGGAATATTAATGCTATCTATTCTAACCAAGGTCAAAGGAGGTACAACCCATATTCTAGCACCTATAATGAAGGATGGAGACACCACCCTAACCTTAGATATGACCCTAAAACCAACCCACCTGGTTTTGATCAAACATCTCGTCAACCTTCTAATCAGGATAGGACCAACTTCCTACTAGAACAAGTCCTTAAGAAGATGGATGATAGGTTCCAAAATGTGGAGACAACTCTTAAGTGGTTTTAAGAGAGACAGACTACAACTGATACCATAGTTAGCAACTTGCAGGCTCAAATGCAAAATAGGTTACCTTCTCAACCTTACCCTAACCCCAAGGAGAATGTTAGCGCTATGACACTTAGGAGTGGGAAAGAGTAAAAGAACCTAGGAAGAGTAGAGAAGTAGAGCCTGAGTTAGAGATCAAAGAAGTTGAACCGGAGTTAGATAAAGATTCTAATCTAACTACTAAGGAAATAGGTGAGAAGAAAAGAGAACCTTTTAAGCCAATACCACCCTTTCCTACTAGGTTTCAGAGCCCGACTTCTAAAGTAAATACGGCTAACCAAGATATCTTAGAGACATTTAGGAAGGCAGAGATCAACATACCCCTCCTTGATGTCATTAAACAGGTGCCTCGCTATGCTAAGTTCTTAAAAGAATTGTGTACTACTAAAAGAAAGTTAGTAGGCAATGAAAAGGTAAGTGTGGGAGAAAATGTGTCTGCAGTTTTTCAAAGAAAACTTCCCCCTAAGTGCAAAGACCCAGGTGTATTTTCTGTTCCTTATAAAGTAGGAAACCTTTACTTCGATAAAGCTATGCTTGACTTGGGTGCTTCTATTAATATTATGCCTAAGTCTGTTTATGACAAACTTAACTTAGGAGAGTTAAAGAAAACCGGTATAGTGATTTAGTTAGCTGATAGGAGCAGTACTTACCCAGATGGAGTTTTAGAGGATGTCTTAGTCCAAGGGAATGAGCTTGCGTTTCCTGCTGATTTTTATGTGATGAACATAGGTGATGCATGTCATGATATTCCTAACTTGCTTGGTAGGCCATTTTTGAAAACAGCTAGGACTAAAAGTGATGTGCATAAAGGAGCATTAACCATGGAATTTGATGGTGAAGTGATTAAACTTAATGTTTTTGATGCCATGAGATTTCCTGCTGATGTGAATTACGTGTATGCACTTGATGTTATTGATGAGTTGTCCCAAGATATTTATGACTTATCTCATGAAGATGAATTGTTTACTGTACTTACCAAGAGTCTTGATCATGTTGAGTTTCAAAGAGTGCCTTACCAGGGTAATGATAATCTAGTTGATGTGATAGGGTCTTTATTCCACTTGCAAGTGCATGATAGACCTAACAAGCTTGAATTGCCCGAAAATCATACTAAATTACTTTCCTCTAGCATTTCGCCCCCTAAACTGGAATTGAAATCTTTACTGATAATTTGAAGTACGCTTATTTAGGAGATAATGAGACTTTGCCTATCATCATCTCTAGTGCACTTACCCTTGACCAAGAGGAAAAACTTGTTAAGGTGCTTAGAGAACATAGCAACGCAACAGGGTGGACTTTAGCAGACCTCAAGGGACTTAGCCCTACTTTATGCTCACATAAGATCACATTAGAGAAAGATGCTAAGCCTAAGAGGGATCCTCAGAGGAGACTTAATCCACCTATGATGGAGGTAGTCCAGAAAGAAATTCTTAAGTAGTTAGATGCTGGAGTGATATACCCCATAGCTGATTTCGAGTGGGTTAGTCCTATACATGTAGTTCCCAAAAAAGGAGGGACAACCGTAGTACAAAATAAGGAAGGTGAACTAGTACCTACTAAAGTTCAAAGTGGTTGGAAAGTATGTATTGACTATAGAAAACTGATAAAAGCCACTAAGAAAGATCATTTCCCCTTGCCTTTTATGGATCAAATGTTAGAGAGATTGGCTGGTAGGTCACACTACTATTTTCTAGATGAATATTCAGGCTACATTCAAGTCCCTATAGCTCCTGAGGATCAGCAAAAGATAACCTTTACCTATCCTTTGGCACTTATGCTTTTAAACGTATACCTTTTGGTCTATGTAATACACCTGCAACTTTTCAAAGATGCATGATGAGTATTTTTTCTAATTTTACCACCAAGATTATGGAAGTTTTCATGGATGATTTTACTATACATGGTGAGTCATTTGATGAGTGCTTGCATCATCTCACATTAGTGCTTAGGCATTGCATTGATATTAACTTAGTGCTTAATTTTGAAAAGTGTCATTTCATGGTGGAGTATGGGGTAGTACTTGGACATGTAGTGTCATCGAAAGGATTAGAGGTAGACAAAGCAAAAGTTGATATCATTCAGTCTTTACCCCATCCCAAGTGTGTCAATCAAGGATATGCGATCATTCTTAGGGCATGAAGGGTTCTATAGGAGGTTTATCAAAGATTTTTCTAAAATTGCTTCGCCTTTATGTACCTTACTTACAGAAGATGTTTTCATTTGATTTTAATGATGATTGTATGAGGGCTTTTGATCAGTTGAAGTCGAAATTGACTACTTCACCTATTATGCAACCCCCAAATTGGGCCTTACCTTTTGAGTTAATGTGTAATGCTAGTGATAAGGCAGTGGGGGCAGTTTTAGGTCAAAGAGTTGGAAAGTACCTCATGTGATTTACTATGCTTCTAGAATTCCTGACTCTGCACAGTGCAACTACATCACTACAGAAAAGGAGATGTATGCTATTGTTTTTGCTCTTGAAAAGTTCCATCCTTACTTATTGGGTGTGAAAGTTACTGTTTACTCTGATCATTCTGCTCTTAAACATCTGCTAGAAAAGAAAGATTCAAAGCCCAAATTGATTAGATGGATGTTACTATTGTAAGAATTTCTATTGGAAATTAAAGATAAATCTGGAGCTGAGAACTTAGTTGCTGACCATCTTAGTAGACTAGAAACGGGGGAAAGGGGTGGTCCTTTTAGTGATTGTTTTCCTGATGAGATTTTGTATGTTGTTAGTAGCAGATTTTCTTGGTATACTGATATCGTGAGCTACATTGTCACCACAACTTTTCCCATTAACTTGTCTAGAGCTGAAAAAAAAAGATAAGAGCTCAATCTAAATGCTATGTTTGGGATGAGCCATACCAATGGAAATTTTGTGGCGATCAGATAATAAAGCATTGTGTTAATGACAGTGAAATTCATTCCATTCAAACCTTCTGTCATTCTTCAGAAAGTAGGGGACATTTTGGACCCAAAAGAACAGCACATAAGGTTCTTGAGTGTGGATTTTATTAGCCTACTATTTATCGTGATGCTTATGATTTTTGTAAAAGATGTGAAGCATGCCAAAAGACTGAAAATTTATCAAGAAGGAATCAAATGCTTTTATATGATGTTTATGTTTGTGAAATTTTTGATGTGTGGGGTATTGATTTCATGGGACCCTTCCCCCTTCTTTTGGGTACACTTACATTCTTGTACTTGTTGATTATGTGTCCAAATGGGTAGAAGCTGTAGCTACTAGAGCTGATGATGCTAAAACTGCGGTGAAACATATTAAATCTCTCATTCTGCATAGATATGGAGTACCAAGAGCAATCATCAATGATAGGAAGACTCATTTTTATAATAGAATTTTAGGTACCTTGTTAGCCAAATATCATGTGACTCATAAGGTATCTACTAGTTATCACCCCCCAAACAAATGGCCAAGCTGAAATATCTAATAAAGAAATCAAGGGCATACTTGAAAAAGTAGTTAGGCCAGATCGGAAAGATTGGAGTCTTAGGCTAGATGAGGCCCTTTGGGCTTATAGGACTGCATACAAGACCCCTATTGGTATGTCACCTTATAGGTTAGTCCTTAGAAAGCCATGTCATCTTCCTGTTGAGATAAAACATAAGTCATATTAGGCTATAAAGAAATGTAATCTTAACTAGGAGTTAGCAGGAAAAGAACATAAATTGCAATTGCAGGAATTAGAGGAGATTCGCTTGGAAACCTATGACAATTCAATCATTTACAAAGATAAAGCCAAAGCATTTCGTGATGCTAAACTTGGTAGAAAAGAATTTCAGGTAGGTGAGAAAGTATTGTTATTCAATTCAAAACTGAAACTCTTTCCTGGTAAGTTGAATTCAAGATGGCTTGGACCGTTTGAGGTAGTAAAGACTTATCCACATGGTGCTGTCGAGATTCAAAACTTATCCACTAACAAAATTTTCAAAGTGAATGGACATACGTTGAAACATTTTAGGGATGGAGACTCTATGAATTTTATTGAAGAAATCAATTTAGAGGATCCATGAGCTTCATGACATCGAGCAACTGACTATAAGCAAAGGCGCTGGTTGGGAAGCAACCCAGTGTTTTTTTTTTTTGGAAGTACCCATTTAATTTTACTTTTATTTTCATTATTTCTCTCGTTTTGCATGCATTAGGGACTATGCATGAATTAAGTGTGGAGGGGGTGCATCCTACATTTAGTTCCTGCAGTATTTATTTTAAAAAAAAAACACAAAACAAAAGAAAAGAAAATTTTTTTAAAAAAAAATAATGCATGATATGAGTTTATGCTACGCTTACTTGCTTAAAAAATTTTGTTTTCTTAGCTATTTATAGTTTATTCTTTTATGAGCGAAAACTTCTGAGCATGCTAGCTGTCATTCAGAGAAGTTTGAGTTGATTATCATATATTTCTTTAATAAGTAACTGTCATGATTGTTCATCTTATTTTGTCATGTAGTATATCCACTTCAGAGCCAATAAAATGACCTAGTCCATTTCCTAAACTATTGAATTATAGAATAACTCATTACAATTGTGACTTTTCTTGTCTTATTAAAAAAAAAGTGAAAAAAAAAGATGTTAGATTACCAACATGGGTAGGAACAGGTAGCTCGGCACCTCTTCCCCTTAAGTTTAGGTCTCAAGTTGAGCCGTATGTATGGAGTAACCCATGATTGGGAGAGTCATATCCCTTTTTGGGCCGATCAATGACTCGTACTAAAATAACAGTCAATAAAAAAAAAAATGATGAGAATGAATTGTTTACTCCAGCACCTCTATTCGGGTGAGTGTGAGACATGGAGTGTTTAATTTCTAAGATCCTATATGGGACTCGAATATATGCGCAAGTGGAGTTTGAATGATAAGAAGGAAAAAAAAAAAAAACGGAAGAAGCAGAAGAAAAGAAGTACAAGGCAAGTTTAGAATCAATTTCAATGAGTTATTCTTTCTAGTTCAATTGTCTCTATAGCCATACCGTACTTCAACTTTTCTATCGTAAACTCTTTAGATCTCTTGATCGGTGTATGCATGCTTAAAAGAGATGGATAGTTATTGTTCTTGTTACTTCATTAAAGAGATGTTGTGAGGTTGATGAAGAAACTTTTTGATGGCCGTTAGATGTTTAGTAGTTATTAACTTATTCAAAGGAAAACTGATTAATTTTAAATAAAACTATTTTTAAAGCAAGCCAATGCTTAGCCTAAATTTCATATTTATGCATAACTTTATAACAAAGAAAGAGGGTCATCTTTTAGATCGCATCCGAGATTTCTTTGCACGAGGACGTCCAAAGTCTAAGTGTAGGGGAATTTGTTGAGTCAAAAATCATGCACTATTTTAATAATTATTTTGATTATCTTATATATATTATTTCGTCTAATTTACTTTATTTTATATATTTTTCAGGTTAAGCGTTAATAAAATAAAGCGGAGAAGAGAAGAGGTCGAAGTTCGGATTTTACACACTAAGCTATCAAGTCGGTCCAAAAATAGTGATTTATGGAAAAATATTATTTCCATAATAATTTATTTGGGCTAGGGTTACAAACTTATTACTCCTAATTGAAGAAAAACTAGAAGATTTGGAAGAGAAGGAGTCTAAAGAAGAAAATCCTAGTAGCTAATATTGTAAAAACCTCAAACCCTCTTCCCTCAAAAACACCACGCCTCCCCCCTCAAACACACCTCCACGCAAAATCTTCATCTCACGCCTAACCACCAAAAAAACCTAGCCTTCTTGCATCACCATCTCTTTGCTGCATCTCACACCCTATCCCACGCCTATCTCCATCACATCCCAACATCACAAATCATCATCAACATCATTCGATCATCATCATCACCCCACCAAGTAGTATTGTGCTGCTCTCTTTTATTTTTATTTTATTTTATTTTGCTTAGCTTAGCTTAGTGTTAAACATGAAATCTTTGGTTAATTATTATAATTTAATTTACAATATGTGTGAGTAAATTTTATATACTTAGTATAATCTATTTGAAACCATGCTAAATTAATTAATTTGAAACAAGTTTTATACTTTATCATCTAGTTGATTTTTATTCATGTTTCTATAACGATTAGTATTTATCGTTTATAATATTTGCATTAGATTAATTAGAATGTATGCTAATTAGTTTAATACGAATTCATATGATAGTTTAAAAGGCTTTAATATGTAAAATTTATTATCTTTTAGGCATAAGTATCACCCTAATTAATCATGGATGGCTCAAACCTATCTCTTTTAATTAGATAATCGTTATAGATCTTTGTTAAATCAATTTACTGGTAAATTGGTTACAAGGTATTAGATGATATTTTTCTAATACCTAATGCTCTAGTTTGATCAAATTCTTACGCTGGTGTTAGGGTTATCAAAAACTAGCAGAGTTTATATTAGGGCTGGACCTAAATAAACTATAATATAAGGAAAAACGAAGAAGATCCGCTGGTTGGTATCTTCTATAGTCTAACTCATGAATAAAATTGATTTGTGTGTTGATGATAAATATAAATTTGTATGGTAGATATAGATTATGCTAAGTATTTTTCATAAATTTGGTATCTTTGATAATTATTTGTTGCCTCTTAATTAATTTATTTAGTTTGTCAATTTTAATTCTTAAATTTATAAGCTTTTATATAAAGTTCATTTACCCCCAAAAAGAGTAGTTTTTTAGGAGTGTCTTGGTGATACTAGATCAATTAGATTTTGATTTTTAGTGTGGTTATAATTTTCAGATTTAATTTATATTCTATTTTGCCTTTTATTTATCGGTTTATTAGAAATTAGGTTAAAATTAGTTCCTTTTGTGTTTTTTCATATTTTAGTTCATTTGAGGGTTTATATAGTGTCCTATTATACGTCTATTTAATTTTGAAATTTTCAGAAATTATTTCATAATTTTTCAAAATTATTTCGTGAATTGAATATGTGCAGGTTTTTATTTTAATAAATCTGAAAATTACGTTTTTAATTTTTATTTTATGTTCTTAGGGTTTTATTAAGTCCAGAAAATTATATCCTAAAATCTGGGCAATTTTTTTATTTAATTTCGTATTTATATTAGTTCAGTTTATTTTTTTCTCTAATTTTAGATTTTATTTTCTGTTTTAATTTTTTAGAGTTAATTTTCTGTTTTAATTTTTCGGAATTTAATTACATATAATTTTGGAGTTATAAAGTTATAAAATTGTAGAATATTAATTTGGATTACTTTTTATAATTTTTAATATTAATTTTTCTGGTTGTTATTTTCTGTTTTAATTTTCAGTTTAATATTGTGTTATTATTTCTGTTTTTATTTTTCAGGATATGTAGGATAGCTATTTACTATTTTATTTTCAGAATTAAGTTTAGAATATTTAGCAGCAATATTAAGTATTTTTCCAGATTTTTACTTATTAAGTTTGATTTGTTTTAGTAATACAAAGAGAAAGTAAAATAAATTAAAGTAGTAAATTTAATTAGATTTAAACTAGCTATTGTCATAATCTTTTCTCGCGAGATCGATTCCTACTTTCCTATGCTATAAATATTATTTATAAATCAAAGTAGTGGTTTAATTTGTAACTCTACGATAAGCTCTACATTCACATACACTATAGGCACTGAAAAAATAATGAAAAGTATCACATCAGAAAATTAATATAAATTAATTTTTGTTAGGTTAGCCCATTTAATTAACTTAATTTATTTAAATAAATTGGGTCGAATCCACTATAAAGTCATGACTCAAATGGCTACCAAGTCAACAGGCAAATTGACTTATAAGATCGCCTGTCAAATGGAATAAAAAAATCAAAGATCCAATCAATGGCTCAAGAAGGCGAATAAGTCACAAACCCTGGTAAAGGGAGGGGGTTCTTTCCCTATAAATACAAAACTACTCCCTTCTATTTGTGGGGGCTCGAAAATTCATTCACTCCGAAGGCATTCTGAAGACTCAAAAGAGCTCAAGAATTTTTCACTTGAAGAAAACAACAAACACTCAAAACATGTGACGTCTACTTTCGAAAATTAAAGAAAACTCTTCTTGATTAAGGCTAAGCGTCTTAGGCCCTGTCTCAACACTAAATTCATTCAAGTTCGCTCAAAGGAGTCAAATTAGTCAACTAAATCGAGATATAAGTCAATCGGCCCTCTTTCAAATACAAATTGGAGATCAAATCAGAGGACTTTTATTTGTTTACTTGTAATAAATACATAGATATTGTACCTATATCTTCTAAAATCAATACAAATTAAATTTGTCCATATTTCTTGCCTTAATTTATTTTAGATGCAAAATTTATATTTACAAATTTTTGGCACGCTCGATGGGACTTCTCTGCCTCTTATCTCTCTCTCCAAGCAAACAAGTTCTACATTCCTTTGAAAAAGACATGGCTCCCGAAAATGCCATCCTTCAATCTTCGATGGAGAAAGCTATCAGATCTACATATCAAAGATCCACAAAGGCTAATATTATATCTGGCAATCAAAGCAATAAAATGATGACTAGGAGCATGACCAAAGTTGTTACCTCCATCACTCCAAAACAAGTTGTGGCTCCAACTTTGCAGTCATGCAAAATTCAAAAATTTTGCTCCAACTTGCCTGTTGATAGAGTCAATCAAACTGCTTTTTTTCCTAATTTGAAGCTAAAACCTTTTACTGTTTCCAATATGAGGAAGACTCCACCACGTAGACTGGATGAATACCAACCCTACAATAATTCTGTCTTCCAACCCTTCGGTGAGGAGGAAGTTGACCATAGTAGTAATGATTCTTCCCCATCAACTCCAAGGGATTCACTTTTCTCAAATGTTGAAGTTGAATCCACTGACATTATCATCATGCCTATCATAGTGACAGAGGCTATCAACTTGGAGGAAGAATTGAAAAACATAAAGGCTACTCTAGAAAGACTTTCCAAGAAAAGCGAAGAGAAGGATGCTTAAATCAATTATCAAAATTTGCAGATTACTGATTTAAAAAAGAAGTTAGGGAAGCGGTCATTTAAAGTCTCGAACAAAGACTCAAGCGGTGAAGATTCTGATAAAAAGTCCAATCACAGCAAGGAGTCTAACGATGAACGCAAATAAAAGAACAATTCAACCTTAAACTCAATGTTAGTTGAGCAAATTCAAAACTTGATAGCTGATGCGATGAAGACTCATCTGAGAAGAGATTCTAATAAAACTCACTTGTATAATAAACCTCATGCAAAGAGAATCGATGCACTTCATATGCCTCATGGCTATGAACCACCTAAGTTCCAACAAGTTGATGGCAAGAGTAACCCCAAACAACACATCACGTACTTCATCGAAACCTGCAGTAATGCTGGCACTGAAGGACACTAATTGGTGAAATAATCTATGCATTGCCTTAAAGGAATTGCATTTAACTGGTATGTGGACCTAGCCTCTGAGTTCATTGATAGCTGGGGTCAAATGGAAAGTGAGTTCTTAAATCGCTTCTATGGCACACGTCGTGTAGTTAGCATAATTGAGTTGACTAACACTAAGAATGGGATGAAGAGCCAGTCATGGAATATGTTAATCGTTGGCGTACCCTCTCTTTGAAGTGCAAGGATTACTTGCCTGAATCTTCTACTGTTAAGATGTGTGCTGAAGGAATGAAGTGGACTATCTTATATGCTTTGGAAGTAAACAAGCCCAAGACTTTCTAAGAATTAGCTACACAAGCTCATGATATGAAGCTTACAATTGCCTACTATGGAAGGCGGCTCGATGTTGGTGAAATAATAGCATCGTCAAGAAATAGAAGCTCCATGCTTGAAAGCTTTGAAGAGAAAGAATGCCCTTATTCCGGGTCTAATGCGTCAAAAATGCTTGTTGAGAAGGGGCCTATAGAACTCCCAGAGTCAAAGAGTCCTGAAGAAATTGGAAGAACTAATGATCCTAAATACTGCAAGTATCACAGGATCATTGGTACCCTATAGAGAAATGCAAGGCACTCAAGAGACAAATCCTACAGCTTGCAAATGAAAGAAAGATCACATTAGATGAAGAAGACACTGAACATGGTCAATTAAGATCATATTGGAAAGTACTTTGGAATAGGAGCAACCAAAAATGGGTATTTAGGGGGCAAACTCCCAAGTCACTTAAAGACTATTAAGTCAAACGTTCAAGATTCCTAAGTCAACGTAATTCTACGCTTGCAATACTTTTCCAAAAACTTTCAAATTGGCAAGTTAACTTCAAGTCACTCTTAAAGACTCTCAAGTCATCAACATTAAAGACTCTTAAGTCTTCCATGTTCAAGACTCCCAAGTCATCAAAGACAAAGACTCTCAAATCATCAAAGTTAAAGACGACTAAGTCTCCCAAGTTCAAGACTCTCAAGTCATCGAAATTAAAGACTCCAAGTCATCGAAGATAAAGACTCCCAAGTCTTCAAAGTTTAAGATGCCAAAGTCATCAAAAGTAAAGACTCCAAATTCATCCAAAGCAAAACTGCTAAATCCTCAAAGATAAAGACTCTAAAGTCATCAAAGTTTAAAACTATGAAGTTATCAAAAGTTTAAGACTTCTAAGTCTTTGAAGTTTAAGAAGAGTCTAAGTCTTCGAAGTTCAAGACCCCCAAATCATCAAAATTACTGACTCGCAAGTCATTGAGCAAACATTTGTGGCAGACTTTACATTGTCACTAAAGTGGTAGACTCTCCAGTCATTAAAGATCATAAGCCCTAAGTCATTAAAGCTTGCTCAAAGGTGATAAGTCAACTCTAGCATCGTTTAAGTTGTAGACTCTTAGTACTCCTTTAGATTGGGGGCAATAGTGACATATGCCTCTTCCTCTAAGTTGGTAATAATAGTGTTGGAGCCTTCTTGTTCAAGTGGTCCACTTCCTCTTTCGAGTTAGCATCAATGACAACGCAGACCTCTTCCTTCAAGTTAATAGTGATGACGCCATAAGCTCCTCCTTCATATTGGCAATGCAAGGCTTCTCCCTCAAGTTGATAGAAAGAGCACCATAACCTCTTCCTTCATGTTGTGGACATACACCCCCCTCCTTCAAGTTGGTGACAACAACAACTGGGCCTCCATCTTTATAATAGGGAAAGTTACCCAAGGTAGACTCACTCGGGCAAGCCATCCAAGGGTGAGAAAAATAGGTAAAGTCAGTGATTTGGACCTATTCAAAAAAAAAAAAAAAACACCTTTGGTATTGCTTCTGGCAAGTCATAGAGAAAATGATTCACTTAGTCCAAGGCTTTAAGCATCTGACATTTCAACTGACAAACCTGCAAAAGCATAAAAAAAAAAAGAAGAAAAAAAAATATAGTTGCTTGACATGTATGGTATAGCCTCTTCAAGTTGGTCATATAGGCAATGCAGAACTCCTTAGGAGGATTCAAGATTAACCCGTTGATGTACCAAAGGGTTAGACGTTCAAAGTTTAACCAATAATCAAGTCAAATTCACCTTTGAAGGATTTTTGCCTTTGAGGAAGTTCAACTTAGGAAGATTTGAGGTTAACCTGTTGACATACCCAAAAGTGTTGGATATTCAAAGGTTAACCGATAGTCAAGTCAAATTCGCCATTATAGGATTTTCGTCTTTGGAAGTTCGCCTTAGAAGGATTCAAAGTTAACCCGTCGATATACCCAAAAGGGTTAGACATTCAAAGGTTAACTATTATTAAGACCAAAAGGGTTAAACATTCAAAGATTAATTGATATTAAGTCCAAATTCACCTTGTACAGAATTTTCACCTTTGGAAAGTTTATCTTAGGAATATTGAAGGTTTTCCAGTTGATGTACCCAAAAGAGTTAAATATTCAAAGGTTAATCAATAATTAAATCAAATCTGCCTTGTGGAGAATTTTCGTCTTTGGAAGTTCGCCTTGGGAGAATTTAAGGTTAACCCGTTGATGTACCCAAAAGGGTAATACATTCAAAGGTTCACCAATAATCAAGTCAAATTCAACTTTGGAGGATTTTTGCCTTTGAGGAAGTTCAACTTACTAGGATTCAAGGTTAACCCGTTGATGTACTTAAAAGGGTTAGACATTTAAGGGTTAACCGATAATCAAGCCAAATTCGCCTTTGGAGGATTTTCGCCTTCAAGAAAATTCAACTTAGAAGGATTCAAGGTTAACCCGTTGATGTACCTAAAAGGGTTAGACATTCAAAGATTGACCGATAATTAAATTGAATTCGCCTTTGAAGAATCTTTGTCTTCAAGGAAAATCAAATTTAACCCATTGATGTATTCAAATAGGTGAGACATTTAAAAACTAACCGATAATCAAGTCGAATTCACCTTTCGGAAATTTTTTCGCCTTCAATGAAGTTTGTCTTTGGGAAAATTCAAGATCAACTTGTTGATGTATCGAAATGGGTAGGACATTCAAAGCTCAACTGATGGTCAAGTCAATTTTATCTTCAAAGAGAATCTATGAAAGCAAGAGATTTAAGGATTGTTAATTAGTGATGTACTCCTTATCGTAAATCATAATATTGAAGGGTTGCCACCGATCTGAACAACAAGCCTAGAGACCGATAGATATTGTCATATAGAACAACAAACAACTTACACAGAATAGATAAAAACACAAAAAAGGGACGGATCATGAAATAATTCTTTTGAAAAAAAATTCTTGATGTTGAGGTTCCTTAAAGCGAAAGCAGAGAACTGACGGCAAATTGATTGGAAGAACACTTATGAGATAACATTTTCTCCAAGGTGTTATTACGAGACAATATTTGCAATGAAATATCCATGCTATCATTCCCGAGATGCTCAATAGGAATCGCTCGCTATTCTTCGCCATTAGAAAGCGGAAGGCATCTGCAGTTGCAGCAATTGACAAAATTTGAGAATGTCCGTATGACAGAGCGACGATGCATTTTTAATACGAATTGCAATAAAAGTGAGTAAATAAAGGGTGAGGGTTTTTCCCTTTCGTTGTAACTGGGATGGTATAGTGGGCACAAGAAATGCCCAACTACCTTCCCCCGTACTTAGAAGCGGCGTCAAGCAACTAGGTTACATTCCTGGTTTCTCAATACTAGCCGAAAAGCTACAACATTGGATATCTCACCTAGACCTTTCTCACGTCTTGTCAATTCGGCCTAATATATTTCTACTGGCCTAGGTTTAGTTGACCAAAGTCACTCTTGACCTAGGTCGTGCAATAGGTTAAGCCATCAGCACAATTTTATCAGCTTCTGAAATTCGAGACTCGACCGTATCAAGCATTCCAAAGTCATGGACACGGTCAACTCTCGGGAGGGCAATTTGTAGGCACTGAAAAAATAATGAAAAATATCACGTCAGAAAATTAATATAAATTAATTTTTTGGGCTAGCCTATTTAATTAATTTAATTTATTTAAATAAATTAGGTTGAATTGACTGCCAAGTCATGACTCAAACAACTACCAGTCAACGAGCAAATTGACTACTAAATCCCTATCAAATGGACTAACAAGTCAAAAGCCCAATCAACGACCCAAGAAGGTAAATAAGTTGCAAACCTTAGTAAAGGGAGGGGAATTCTTTCCCTATAAATAGAGCACTACTCCCTTCTATTTGTAGGGGGTATAAAATTCATTCACTCCGAAGGTATTCTGAAGACTCAAAAGAGCTCATGAATTTTTCTCTGGAAGAAGACAACAAACACTCAAAACACGTGCTGTCCAATATTGAATATTAAAGAAAACTCTTCTTAATGAAGAGTAAGCCTCTTAAGCCCTCTCTCAAGACCAAATTCACCCATGTTCATTTAAAGGAGTCAAATCAGTCAACTAAATTGAGATACAAGCCAATCAGCCCGTTTTCAAATCCAAATTGGAGATCAAATAAGAGGACTTTTACTTGTTTACTTGTAACAAATACCCAGAGATTGCAACCATATCTTTTGAAATCAACACAAATTAAATTTGTCTATATTTCTTATCTTAATTTATTTTAGACATGAAATTTGTGTTTACATATACATCCGCCTTTATCTACAAATTTAAGGACAATAGCCTTTTCTTCTTTTTTAGCTACGTCTCTAGATTCATCCACTATTAAAGAAAACTTTGCATTTCCAACATCTTCGTGTTTTGTCCTCTCTACATTAATTCCTTGCAGAGACATGTAAAATCTATTTCTGAATTTTTGGTGATTGATACTTCGCATTCTTTGGAGCATTTTTCAACACTGCATCTATTTGCTCCTTATATGAGGCCAATCTTATCATTTCCAGAAAGTTACCTTGATTGTTTGAATCAGGATTTTCATTAGGTCCTCTAAATGCACATGTCTGGAATGTTAACCAATGTATAATAGCTATAGATGTTTTCAATTGTAAACGATCGTTTAAAATCTCCTCAACAATTTGTTTCTCAATCACCTTTTCTATATAGCTTGTTTGATTTTCCAAATTATCACAACACTTAACTATAGAATTATGAGCTGAATTTGAGTAATTTTCCATTTGTTTCAATAAAGTACATTATTTCCATTCTTAACTTTTCCCTAATTTCGAAATACTTTGACAGTGAATACGTCTAGTCCTTGTTTTCCATTCGGCTTCTTGGAAAACAAAAAGCATGGGAAACAACAAATGGCATCAGTTGTAGGTGAATACTCTAAGTAGGGGAAGCTTTTAAACCAATGATACTGAAATCAAGGAGAATGATTTTCTGGACCAGAAGATGGGTAAACATATTGATATGCTGATAAGGCCCAAAGCTTAGGTAGGCTCTTTGAACTTCATCACGTTCAGTCACAAGATAGCTATTAATTTGACATAAGCAATCCAAGATCACGAACTAAAAAATTTGCATCAAAATCCCCAAATTCAGTTCTTGGACTCTTAGGAGGAGGTTCTTTCACTTCAACAGTGGATGGTGCAGGATTTGCGTCAACAATTGGCTCATTAGCTTGCATATTGTTCTCTCGAATGTTATTGTTTGCCCTTTTCTTATAAAACCAGTCAATTGTTCTCTTTGGCACACTTAGTTTACATGCATAAGGAAAATTGCTTAATTAATATGTATTATTAAGATCTTATTCTCTCAATTTATTTTTTTAATATGACCTCAGTTCAATCTAATAAAAATAAGTTCAACTTAATTCAATTCAACAAAAATAATTTTAAATTTAACATAAATAAGCTCAGTTTAGTTCAATTTAGATAAGTTTAGTAAAATTAAGTTGAAAAGCATCACCTAAATTAACTGATATGAGCTAAACTCTACAAATAATTTATTAAATTAATTCAACAACATCATCGCTAATATCAATTCTCAATCAAAATCAGTTGAATTTTTTTTTTCTTGAATTGCACCTTATAATTCTCAAAAATATTTCATAAAATTACTATGTGATCATATAGCTAAACCACCAAATTAAATTGTTGTATAAATTAATAGGCTCATTACTAAGAAATAAATTAAATGAACAAACAAGAAATTTAAATTACTATACAAATTAATAGGCTAATTGCCAAGAAATAAATTCAATGAACAGATAATAATGATAATCATCTTCATGCTAACTACTAAAAATAAATTAAATGCATAAATATAATGATAGTCTTCACATACCTGGGAATTTGATACCGAAAGACAACTCTTTCTTTCAATATTAAAACTTTACAAACTTGATGGAAACATCATACATGTCATGCACTAGTTGCAATAGCCAATTAGATTTTAGGGAGGAAGGAGAGAGAGTGTATGTTTAAAAATAGTACCCTATATTGTAAAAGATGCAAGCTATTTATTATTATATTAATCAATAGGCTAGCACCTAAGGCTTGCTCCCTACTGCCTTCCTCATCTTGCATAGTGCTAAGCATATATTAGGGACGTTTTGTAGATTTTCTTTCCTCAATTTTTAGTAGAAGAATAATTAAAATGAATTCTCATTAGGAGGGGAACCACAGCACTCCTTAATACCCCTTTGATTGTGCCACTGACTTAAAGCAAGTGAATGATTTACAATTCAAGTTATTTCATGGCATAACACTCATATGTGTTAAGCTTGTAATGGTACCTCATCATGTTGCACATGAACTTGTAATGACCAACTACAGAATTTTGCAAAGTGCAAAGCTTGTCGTAAAGGTACAAATTAAACCACTACTTGATTTATAAATAACATTTATAGTATAGGAAAGTAGGGATCAATCCTGTGAGGAAAGATTATAATAGTGAGTTAGTTTAAATCTAATTAAATTTACTACTCTAATGTATTTTATTTTTTTCTTTAAATTACTAAAAAGACAAGCCAAATTAAAGAAGTAAAAATCTAGAAAATTAAATACTAATACCTCTAAATATTCTAAGCCTAATTCTGGAAAGAAAAATAGTAAATACCTAACCTTAATATTCTGGAAAAATAAAAACAAAAATAATCACACAATATTAAACTGAAAATTAAAACAGAAAATAACAAGCAGAAAATTAATATCAAAAATCACAGAAAGTAATATCACTTAATATTCTGAAAATTCATAAATTTACATCCCTAGAATCATAGGTAACTAATTTTAGAAAAATAAAAACAGATAATAACTACAGAAAATTAAAACAGAAAATAAAATTTGAGATTAGAAAAATAATAAACTGCACTTAATTAAATATGAAAATAAATAACAAATTTACCCAGATTGTCAAATATAATTTCCTAGACTTAATAAAACCCTAAAAATATAAAATTAAAACTAAAAATGTAATTTTTAGATTTATTAAAGTAAAAACCTGTACATATTCAATTCACAAAATAATTCTCAAAAATTATAAAATAATTTCCAAAAATTATGAAATTAAATAGCAGCAGATTTGGATACAATATAAACCCTAAAATGGAATAAAACATAAAAAAATACAAAAGAAATTATTTTAAACCTAATTTCTAACAAACCAGTAAATAATTACAAAATAGAATAGAAAACTAACCTGAAAATTAAACCACACTAAAATTCAAAATATAATTGATCTAAAATTATTAAGATACACCTAAAAGACTACCCTTTAGGGGGGATAAACGAAATTGATATTAAAATCTATAGATTTAAGAATTAAAATTTACAAACTAAAGAAATGAACTAAAAAGGCAACAAATAATTATCAAAGATACCAAATTTATGAAAAACACTTAGTATAATTTATATCCACTATGCAAATTAATATTTATCATCAACACACAAATCGATTTATCTATGAGTTAGATTGTAGAAGGCACCCACCAGCAGATCTTCCCCGTTTTTCCTTATATTATAGTTTATTTAGGTCCAGCCTTAATATAAACTCTACCAGTTTTAATAACCTTATCACCAGTGCAAGAATTTAATCAAACTAAAGCATTAAGTATTAGAAAAATATCATCTAATGTCTTGTAACTAATTTATCAGCAAATTAAGTTAACAAAGATCTATAATAATTATCTAATTAAAAAAGATAGGTTTGATTCATCCATGATCAATTAGGGTGATACTTGTGCCCAAAGACTATAGTTTATACGTACTAAAGCTTTTTAAACTATCATACGAATTCGTATTAAACTAATTAGCATGTATTCTAATTAATCTAACACGAACATCATAAACAATAAACAGAAACTATTATAGAATCATGGAATAAATATCAATTAGATAATAAAGCACAAAACTTGTTTCAAAATAATTGATTCAGCATGGTTTTAAGTAGATTATGTTAAGCACAAGAAAGCTACCTACTCATATTAAAAATTAAAATACATAAATTACCTAAATAATCCATGTTTAATAAAAACTAAACTTATAAATAAAAACAATGTTACATTGTGTGATAAACGAATCAAGATGATGGAATTGATGCTGATGATGGTCATTGGCATTGACTAAGTGCTGATGGTGGTGTTGGTGAATTTGGCGTGAAGATTAGGATGATAATCGAAGATGTTGATGATGATGAGTGGATTGATGAAGGTTGGCGAGATGAAAGGGGGTGGTGATGATGCTGCGTGTGAGAAGAGGCGAGGAGGTTCGTGTTTTTGAGGTGAAGGAGATTGCGTGGATTACCCATGAGCGGCAGTGAGGTGGGTTTTTATAGCATAACATTGCTAGGGTTTTCTTTTCTTGTAGGATGTCTTCTTCTCCAAGTCTTCTAATTCCTCTTTAATTAGGAGTAGTAAACTTGTAACTCTAACCCAAATAAATCATTGTAAAAATAATATTTGTTCATAAATCATTATTTTTTTGGGACCGACTTGATGAATTCGCTTGTAAAATCATTCAGTAAATAAAACCCGAACTTCGACATCTTCTCTTCTCCTCTTTCTTTATTAATGTTTAACCTAAAAAAATATATAATAAAGTAAATTACACAAAATAATATATATAATATAATCCAATTAATTATTAAAAACATGCATGAATTATGCGTTAACAAATTTCCCCATACTTAGACTTTGGACGTCCTTGTCTAAAGAAACCTAGGACTCGAGCTAAAAATGACCCCCTCTTTCTTATATAGTCTTGCATAAGTATGATATTTATCCTAGGCATTGGCTTCCTTTAAAAACAATTTTATTCAAAATTAAATAATCCTTTCTTGCAACAAGTGAATGACTAATAAAGATCCAACTACTATCAAAGAGTTTGTTCATTAATCTCACAACATCTCTTTAACAAAGTAACAGGAACAATAAATATACATCCCTTTTATCACGAGGTATAAAAAGTTTGAGATAGAAAAATTGAAGTGTGGTATGGCTATAAAAACCATTGAACTAGAAGGAATAACTCATTGAAATTGATTCTAAACTTGCATTGCTTTTTTTTCTTTTTTTCTTTTTTCTTTTTTCTTTCAAACTCTAATTGCGCACATATTCAAGGCCCATATAGGGTCTTTGAAATTAAACACTCTCTGTCTCACACTCAACCGAATAGAGATGCTGGAGTTAACAATTTATTCTCATCATCATTTTATTTATTTGTTGACTGTTAGTATGGTATGAGTCGTCATTGATCAGCCCAAAAAGGGCACGACTCTTCTAATCATGGGTTATTCTATACATAAGGCTCAATTTGAGACCTAAACGTAAGAGGGAAATGTGCCGAGCCACTTACTCCTACCCATGTTGGTGATCTAACATTTTTCTTTTTTAAAACATAAGAAAATTCACGATTTTAATGAGTTCTTCTACTAATTCAATATATAGTCTAGGAAAATGGATTCGGCGCTTTATTCACTCTGAAGCGATTATATAACATGATCAAATAAGATGGATAATCATGACAGTTAATCATCAAAGAGATATATGAGGATCAACTCAAACTTCTCTGAATGACAGTTAGCATGCTCAATAAGCAAGAAAGCCCAGCACAAACTTAAATTCATGCATTATTTATAAGAAAATCATAATTTTTTTTTTTTCAAGAATGAATACTGTAAGAACTAAATGGAGGATGCACCTCCTCCCCCCCCCCATTTAATTCATGCATTTTCCCTAATGCATGCAAAAAAAATAGAAATAATGAAAATAAAAGTACAATTAAATGTATACTTTCCTAAAAATGTTAGGTTGCATCCCAACCACCGCCTTTGTTTACTATTGTTGGCTCGACACAAATGAGCTCATGGATCCTCTAGTCGGATCTCCTCCACTAAGTATACCTGATCTCCTTCATACAAGTGCTTAAGCTTATGACCATGTGCCTTGAAAATTTTGTTAGTAGTAAAGGACTTAATCTCAACAGCACCATGTGGATAAGTATTTACTACCAGAAAAGATCCTAGCCATCTAGAGTTCAACTTACCAGGAAAGAGTCTCAATTTTGAATTGAATAAAAACACTTTTTCACCCACCTGGAATTATTTCCTACTAAGCTTAGCATCATAAAAAGTTTTGGGTTTACCTTTGTAGATCACTGAATTGTTATAGCTTCCAGGCGAATTTCTCCTAATTCCTGCAATTGTAACTTATGCTCCTTCCCTGCTAGGTCATAATCTAGACTGCACTGCTTTACAGCCCAATATAATTTATGCACTAATTCTACAAGGAGATGACGTGTTCTATCAAAAACTAACATGCCTATAGGTGTCTTATATGCAGCCCTATAGGCCCAGAGAGCGTCATCTAACCTAAGACTCTAATCTTTCTTATCTAGTCTAACAACCTTTTCTAAT
Organism: Carnegiea gigantea; assembly: GCA_029747015.1. Classification (NCBI taxonomy): domain Eukaryota; kingdom Viridiplantae; phylum Streptophyta; class Magnoliopsida; order Caryophyllales; family Cactaceae; genus Carnegiea; species Carnegiea gigantea. The sequence goes on along the minus strand of JAKOGI010000307.1, from coordinate 543,777 downwards.
ATGCCCTTAATCTCTTTATTGGAGATTTCAGCTTAGCCATTTATTTGGGGATGATAACCAGTGGACACCTTATGAGTTACATGATATTTGGCTAACAAGGAACCTAAGGTTCGATTACAAAAATGTGTTCCCCTATCACTAATGATTGCTTTAGGAACTCCATATCCATGCAGAATGAGAGATTTAACATATTTCACCATAGTTTTAACATCATCAACTTAGTAGCCATAGCTTCAATCCACTTAAATACATAGTCAATAAGCATAAAAATGTAGTGAAATCAAAAGAAGGGGGAAAAGGTCCCATGAAATCAACATCCCATACATCAAAAATCTCACCAACATACACATTATGCAGAGGCATTTGATTCCTTCTAGATAAATGACCTGTCTTCCGGCATGCTTCACATCCTTTGCAAAATTCATAAGCATCCCTAAAAATAGTATGCCAATAAAATCCATGTTCAAGAACTTTATGTGTCGTTCTTTTGGGTCCAAAATGTCCCCTACTTTCAGAAGAGTGATAGAAAGTTAAAATTGAATGAAATTCATTGTCATCTACACAATGCCTTATAATCTTATCTCCATAAAATTTTCATAAATATGGCTCATCCCAAACATAATATTTAGATTGAGCTCTTATCTTCTCCTTTTGGGCTCCAGGCAAATCTTTAGGAAAGGTTTTGGTAACTATGTAATTAACTATATCAGCATACGAAGGCAATCGATCAGCGATAGCATATAAAGTCTCATCAGGAAAACAATTACTCAATGGATTATCACTCTCCCCATTGTCTAGCCTACTTAGATGTAAGCTACTAAATTTTCAGCTCCTAGCTTGTCTTTAATTTTCAATTAAAATTCTTACAGTAGTAAGACCCATCTAATCAAACTTGATTTTGAATTATTCTTACTCAACAGATGTTTAATAGTAGAATGATTAGTATAAACAGTAACTTTAACACGTAACAGATAAGGATGAAACTTTTCTAGAGCAAAAACAATAGCATACATTTTCTTTTTTATAGTAATATAGTTACACTGTGTTGGGTCTATAGTTCTGAAAGCATAATAGATCACATAAGCTATCTTCCCTACTCTTTGACCTAAGATTACCCCTACTGCCTTATCACTAGCATCACACATCAGTTCAAATGGGAGGGCCTAGTTAGGGGGTTGTACTATATGAGTGGTAGTCAATTTCAATTCCAATTGGTCAAAAGCTCTCTTACAGTCCTCGTTAAAATCAAATAAAGCATCTTTTGCGAGTAAAGTACATAAAGGGGAAGCAATCTTAGAAAAATCCTTGATAAATCTCCTATAAAACCCAACATGAGCTAAAAAGGACCTCACCTCCTTGACACACTGTAGATAGGGCAAAGATTGAATGATTTCTACTTTAAACTTGTCAACCTCTAAACCCTTAGATGACAATACATGACCTAGTACTATCCCATGCTCCATCATGAAATGACACTTTTCAAAATTAAGTACTAAATTATTCTCAATGCAATGCTTAAGCACTAAAGTAAGATGATGCAAGCACTCATCAAATGAATCATCATGTATAGTAAAATCATCCATCAAAACTTCTATAATTTTGGTGATAAAATCAGAAAAAATAATCATACATCTTTGAAATGTAGAAGGAGCATTACATAAATCAAATGGCATCCTTCTAAAAGCATAGGTCCCAAAAGGACCGGTAAAAGTGGTCTACCTGAATATAACTTGAATATCCATTAAGAAAGCAATAATGTGACCTTCTAGCTAATCTCTCTAACATCTAATCCATAAAGGGCAATGAAAAATGGTCCTTCTTTATGGCCTTGTTAAGCTTTCTATAGTCAATGTACACCCTCCAACCACTCTGGACTCTAGTAGGTATTAACTCACCTTCCTTGTTCTATAATACTGTCGTTCCCTCCTTTTTAGGCACCACATGGATAGGACTAACCCATTTAGAATCAGCTATGGAGTATATCACTCCAGCATCTAACCACTTAAGAATTTCTTTTTAACCCACCTCCATTATAGATGGATTTAGTCTTCGCTGAGGGTCTCTCTTAGGCTTAGCATTTGATTCTAATATGATTTAATGTGAACATAATGTGAGGCTAAGTCCTTTACAGTCTACTAAAGTCCACCCTAATGCTTCACTATGTCCTCTAAGCACCATAATAAGTTCATCCTCTTGTTCATATGTAAGTGCATTAGAGCTTATAATAGGTAATGTCTCATCATCCCCTAAATAAGCATACTTAAGATTTTCAGACAATGGTTTTAGTTCTAACTTAGGGAGTGAAATGCGAGAGGGTAGCATCGTCGTATGACTTTCAGGCAATTCTAGCTTCTTAGGTCTGTCAACTACATGTAATTATAACAAAGACTCTATGCCGTCCACTAACTCATTATTAATATGGTAAGGCATATTTTGAAACACAAACTAATTCAAACCTTGAGTAAGTACAGTTAATAATTCATTCTCATGAGATAATTTATAAACATCTTATGATAATTCATCAATCACATCAAGTGCACATAGATAGTTCACATTAGCAGGAAATCTCATAGCATCAAAAATATTAAACTTAATAATTTCACCATCAAATTCCATGATCAGTGTTCCTACATGCACATTTATTTTTGTCCTAGATACTTTAACAAATGGTCTACCAAGCAATATGGGAACATCATGGCATGCATTACCCATGTCTAATATATAAAAGTCAGCAGAAAAAATAAGCTCATTGACTTGGACTAAGACATCTTCTAAAACTCCATCTCGATATGCATTACTCCTATCAGCTAACTGAATGATTAAATCAATTTTCTTTAACTCTCCTAAGTATAGTTTATCATAAATGGACCTAGGCATCACATTAATGGAAGCTCCTAAATCAAGCATAGCTCTATCAAAGGAGAGATTTTCAATTTTACAAGGAATAGAGAATACACCTGGGTTGTTACATTTAGGGAGAAGCTTCTTGTAGAAAACAGTAGACATGTTCTCCCCCACACTTACCTTCTCGTTCCCTTTCAGTTTACGTTTTGTAGTACAAATCTCTTTAAGGAATATGACACAACGAGGCACCTGCTTTACAGCATCTAGGAGAGGGATGTTGATCTCTACCTTCCTAAATGTTTCTAAGATTTCTTGTTTTATCTCATCTACCTTAGGGGTTTTCCCTCTCAGTTTACTAGGAAAATGTAGTAATGGCTTGTAAGGTTCCTTTTTATCCTTACCTACTTCCTTAACATTAGAGGTGGTGTCTTGATCTTGGTTAGGTTCAGGTTTATTGACCTCTATTTCATGCTCTATCTCTCTATTCTTCTTAGGTTCCTTCAACTCTTTTTCACACCTTACTGTCATGGCACTCATATTTTTCTTTGGGTTCTGGAATGATTGAGATGGCAACCTATATTGTAATTGAGCCATAAGGTTGCTAACTATGGCATCAGTAGCAGTCTGTCTCTCATGTACCTGTTTAAGAGTCATCTCTATGTTCAGAAACCTAGTGTCGATCTCCTTTTTCTAATCATCTATCTTTTTTATGACTTGCTCTAAAAGGAAATTTGTTCTCTCCTAAGTAGATGGTTGATGTGACAGTTGGTCAAAACCTAGAGAGTTGTTCCTAAGTCAATACCTAAAGTTAGGGTGGTCGCTCCATCCTTCATTATAAGTGTTAGAGTATGGGACATACTTCCTTTGCCCTTGATTAGAAAACATAGCATTCGCATTATCCCCTTGAAGTGTAGAGAATGCATCAGCAGAATGCCCATCTAAACAACAAATACCATACACCACTGCTTTTTGAACTGCTCCAGTGATGAGCTTGTTCAGCATAGCGGTGATCTGAGAGAACTGGGTCTTTACAGATGGACTTGAACTAAGCTCATTGACCTTTCTAAATTGAGGTTCCCTAGTTCCAAATTGTTGAGTGTTTTGCGCCATGATATTAAACAATTCCCTACCCTGAGCTAGAGTCTTATTAACCAAAGCCTCCTCCCCACTTGCAGCATCCACCATGTTTCTATCTATAGGTAATAAACTTTCATAAAAATATTAAATTAATACTTGTTTAGAAATTTGATGTTGGGGATAACTAGCACATAATTTATTAAAACATTTCCAATACTCATGGAAAGTTTCCCATTCATTTGTTTAATTCCACATATTTTTTTCTAATAGATCCAATTCTAGATGCAGGAAAAAAAAAATTCTAAAAATGCTTTATGAACTTGAGTCCATGCAGTGAATGTTGCAGGGGGGCAGTAATATAGTCAATCTTTAGCTTTATCCTGAAGTGGCAAAGGAAAGGCTCTCAATCTAATTTGGTCTTGGGTGATACCCTCAGGGTGCATGATCGAACATATAATAATGAACTCATTAATATGACGATATGGATCCTCACCAGGCAATCCATGAAACTTAGGCAGTAAGTTTAAAAATCCTGAGTTCAACTTCAGTGGTCGGTCTAATGCAGGATAAGTAATAGACAAGGAATGTGTTTCCAAATTAGGTGCAGCAAGTTCACGTACAGTAGCCATCTCAACTTTAATATCTTCAGAACTTACCGAGAGCTTACAGATTAGGAATCACTTGCTTTACTTTCAAACTCTTCAAACTTATGCTCTTTTTTCTCTTCAATCATGCGACACTCCTTAATCTCATAAACTAAAACAACCTACAAAAATAAAATACTAGATCTAAAACAAAACAATAAAAGTGGTAGAATTAAATAGAGGCAAACTAACGATTTTATTTTCTTTCTCCGGCGACAGCACCAACATTTGTAAAGCTTGTCATAGAGTTACAAATTAAATCATTACTTGATCTATAAATAAGATTTATATTATAGGAAAGTAAGGATCGATCCCACGAGGAAAGATTATGATAGTGAGTTAGTTTAAATCTAATTAAATTTACTACTCTAATATATTTAATTTTTTCTTTAAATTGCCCAAAAAAAACAAATTAAACAAGTAACAATCTAAAAAATTATTTACTAATACCCCTAAATATTCTAAGCCTATTTCTGGAAAGAAAAATAGTAAATACCTAACTTTAATATTCTGAAAAAATAAAAATATAAATAATCACACAATATTAAATTGAAAATTAAAATAGAAAATAACAAGCAGAAAATTAATATAAAAAATACAAAAAGTAATATCACTTAATATTCTGCAAATTCATAAATTTATATCCCCAGAATTATATGTAATTAATTTTATAAAAATAAAAACATATAATAACTGTAGAAAATTAAAACAGGAAATAAAATCTGAGATTAGAAAAATAATATTCTGCATAAATACGAAAATAAATGACAAATTTATGCATATTGTAAAATATAATTTCCTAGAGTTAATAAAACCTAAAAATGTTAAATCAAAATTAAAAACATAATTTTTAGATTTATGGAAGCAAAAACCTGCATGTATTCAATTCACAAAATAATTCTGAAAAATTATAAAATAATTTCCAAAAATTCTGAAATTAAATAGCAACATATTTGGATACAATCTAAACCCTCAAATGGAATAAAACATGAAAAATACAAAAGGAACTGTTTTTAACCTAATTTCTAACAAACTGGTAAATAATGACAAATTAGACTAGAAAACTAACCTAAAAATCAAACCACACTAAAATTCAAAATATAAATAATCTAAAATTATTAAGATACACCTAAAAGACTACCCTTTTGGGGGGTGTAAAAGAAATTAATATTAAAATGTACAGATCTAAGAATTAAAATTCACAAAGTAAAGAAATTAACTAACAAGGCAACAAATAATAATTAAAGATGCCAAATTTATGAAAAACACTTAGCATAATTTATATCCACCAAAAAAAATTAATATTTATCATCAACACACAAATTGATTTATCTATGCGTTGACTGTAGAAGACATCTAGCAGCAGATCTTCCCTATTTTTCCTTATATTATAGTTTATTTAGGTCTACCCCTAATATAAACCTGACTAGTTTTGATAACCCCAACACCAGTGCAAGAATTTAATCAAATTAGAGTATTAAGTATTAGAAAAACATCATCTAACGCCTTGTAACCAACTTACCAGTAAATTGATTTAAAAAGGATTTATAATCATTACCTAAGTAAAAGAGATGAATTTGAGCCATTCATGATCAATTAGGTACTTGTGCCTAAAGACTATAGCTTTTACATTACGTACTAAAGCCTTTTAAACTATCATATGAATTCGTACTAAACTAATTAGCATGTATTCTAATTAATCTAATACGAATATCATAAACAATAAATACATACCATTATAGAATCATGAAACAAAAATTAATTAGACAATAAAGCACAAAACTTGGTTCAAAATAATTAATTTAGCATGATTTCAAGTAGTTAAGTACAAGAACACCACTCACTCATATTAAAAGTAGATTATGTTAAGTACAAGAAAACTACTCACTCATATTAAAAATTAAAATACATAAATTACCCAAATAACCCATGTTTAATAAAAACTACACTTATAAATAAAAATAAAAAAAGGACAATGTTACGTTGTGTGATAAAAGAATCAAGATGATGGAATTGATGCTGATGATGGTGATTGGCATTGACCAAGTGTTGATGGTGGTGTTGGTGAATTTGGCGTGAATATTAGGATGATAATCGTAGATGTTGATGATGATGCGTGGATTGATAAAGGTTGGTGAGATGATGGGGGGTGGTGATGATGTTGCGTGTGAAAAGAGGTGAGGAGGTTCATGTTTTTGAGGTGAAGGAGATTGCGTGGATTCTTCATGAGAGGCGGTGAGGTGGGTTTTTATAGTATAACATTGATAGGGTTTCCTTTTCTTGTATGATGTCTTCTTCTCCGAGTCTTCTAATTCCTCTTTAATTAGAAGTAGTAATCTTATAACCTTAACCCAAATAAATCATTATAAAAATAATATTTTTTTCATAAATTATTATTTTTTGGACCGACTTGATGAATTCGCTTGTAAAATCCTTCAATAAATAAAACTCGAACGTCGAAATCTTCTCTTCTCCTCTTTCTTTATTAATGTTTAAAGTAAAAAATATAAAAAATAAAGTAAATTAGACAAAATAATCTATATAATATAATCAAATTAATTATTAAAACATACATGAATTATGCCTTAATACAACGACGTCATGTGTTACACATTTGGCATTCCAATATGTTGCTTTGAACTCACCTTCTCTCTATCTCTCTTTTTTTTTTTTTTTTTAAGGTGGTGAGTTCAATAAACCAGAATTAATCCAAGCACAATGAGATCCATTCAGTCTTACGGCTAAAATGCAAGCCTTTTTGACGCCATTTGTACTCGCCTATTACACTTGCAACTAGTGTTGTGGGGCTCATGTCATCTACGAACTTCCTTCACAATTAATATATTGTGAAACATTGGCTAATTTAATTGTTCAAGTTTATTCGACCTAAAATATATAAATAGCATTGTATGTTTTATCTGAATTTTAAATCTAAGTATAAGATTTTTCCTTTTATTTACCATCTAGATTAAGCAATTAAAGGTTCCACGAGAAATACATAAAATACTATACAAAATATTTGGCCCAAATCCTTTATTTTATTTGACTTAAAGCGGGGTTTTTTTTTTCGATCACTACAAGAACTAATTAAAATTTACATTTGACTTAAACCTTATTTGTTTCTCCACCACTACTTACAATGATTATATTGACCTTTCACCACTACGTACAACACAATCATTATATTAACAATGATTAAAAATATTCGGTCCCAATTATCAGCAAAGGATTTTTTGGGGATAAAAACACTGGAGGAAATGAGAAAAGATGAGGAAACATGGGAAATTGGACATGATGAGGGGTGAATATCTGTGAGGCGATTGAACCAAGTATTTGAAGTGTTGGAGTATGAAAGTGGATACTATTTCATATTAATAAAATTCAAAAAATATGAAAGTGTGTGTTGTCCCACATTGATAGAATTAAAGGATTTGAATGTGTATATAAGCTTGTGAGTTACTCTACCCATTGCTAATTGGTTTTAACTTGGAATCTCATTTAAACTTATATGCATTACTCATTCGTTTAAAGCCCAATTAATATGAAAATTTAATATGGTGTCAGAGCTGGTTGCTCAATCTTCATTTGCCACCGTCCCGTTTGATTAAAATTATGTACATGTGTTAGGCCTTGTTAGTAGCCTACACGTGATAGGGTATGTTAGAGTATGAAAGTGGGTATTGTCCCACATTGATAAAAATTCAAATAATATGATAGTGAGTGTTGTCTCACATTAATGAAATTAAAGGATCTGATAATGTACATAAGTTTATAAGTTTCTCCACCCATTGTCAATTAATTTTGGATTAAAACCTCATTTTAATTTATATGCATAACTCTTAATTTAAAGCCCAATTGATATTAAAAATTTAACATGAAGTGAAGCATGCCTTGGGCTACTTGCCGTCTCGCAAAGAATTTTAATTTAGGGCATTCTCAACAGGGGACACGCATGGGAGGGCATGGAGCCCGCGTGTCAGCCATCTGTCTCCTAGCCAAGGAATGCTTGTGCTTGACTCGCATGGGAGACCGCATACACGATCTTTCCCGTGGGACTGTTTTGTACCCAATAAAAATATTTTTGCTTTTTTCTTTTTTTTTGTGCGTAATATATAACTTTTTTTTAAGTGATTAAAAAAAAATTGTGTGTTAAGGTGGGTCCATAACAAATATTTTTATTGGATAATCAAAATTGGAGTTCCATGGGTTGGAGAAGCGATGGAATGCAAATACAAAAAAAGTGAAATTTTTATTAATGTAGCATACTTGAGTTTTAATTTTTAAAACTTAGGTTGGAAATATCCTTAATAGTAAGACACTACTAAATTTTTGAACATGCCTCCCGGAAGAAGAAAAGAAAATAAATAAAGTAACAAAAAAGGGGGGAAAAAAAAAAAAAAAAGCAACATCAACAATTGGGGGCGGAGACCCCTGCGGAAACGCAAATGAGAGGGATTTGACTAGTAGATCAAACATAATAGAAGATGCGGAGGGAGAAGGCTTCAACCGCGTACGGCGTACCTCTACAGTCTACACAATAGACTAATGTCCTAATTAAACCAGATAAAAATTGACGCGATTCAAAATTTTGACTCGAACTCATTTGAAAATTTTAGATTTTGAATATAATTTTTTTGACCTAAACTCAAAATAAACCGAACTCAAAAAATCCACAAATTAACATGTCAAACACGCCCCGAACCCACCCATGCCGCCTGACCTAAAGATTATATCTTTATTTCTTGATTTTTTTTCTAATTTGTTCCTCTTAATAATAATGGTTATTAGTTATATTGAATAGTTTAAAGAGACATCGCATAATTATTGCATCCATTTACAAATTAAATAATGGTACCTTTTCTTTCCCCACTTCATTCTCTTGAAATAACATCATACGCAATTTATAAATGGAGAACTTTAAGCAATTGGTATGAAACTGCACGAAATGACTATCGAATCTGCAAAAAAAAAAATAATTTAAAAGAAGACAAATATTCAAGTTGCACAAGTCGTATCATTATATATGAGCGAAATGAATATGTATAATCATATTTTAATAAATTAGTTTGTAATAATCCAAATTTTTGGTATTATAATTAGAAGAAAATATTTTGTACTTCTTTAATTTCCTTTTAGTTGCTTTTCAATCTAACTGATCTTCAACTATGATGTTAGTGGCAGGAAATGGGCCTGGGTCGATTGTGTTCTTGCTGGGATCAACCCATTATTAAAGTATATCTGATCGGACTTTGGTGTGTTAGTTAAAAAAATATCAAATTATTAAATGCCTTATTAGCGGGTCAAACCGCTTTAACCATTAATGTGCTCTAGACGGGATAACCCATAAATGACTTGACCCCTATTAACCTTATTTCAATATACAAGTCGACCCGTCCAATTCAAAAGGGGCACAATTCTTTGTCCGTCCATTTATGACGTTCATAAATCATAATCAGAAGTTAGAATTTTTTTTAATATTCGTTTGAGAAATTATAATTATTATACTTTTTCATTAAGTATTTGCAATTTTGAGTAATTAATATGTTAAATTTTTTATTTTAACAAAAGAAAAACAACTCACAGAAAAGATGCTCTAAACTAATTGGGTCAACTCGCAAACCGTAAAACTAAAATACGTCTACCTGTATTTTACCTGAACCTGAAATACACCTTACCCCTATTTTACTCGAACCCTTATACATTCGATCCATATTTGATCCGCCGCCCGAACTGACAAGTGTAGCCTCATGGTTCATCAACTCCCATGTCTATCTGTGACAAATATTTATTTAGGTAGTGTTTGGTTCGAGGTGTAAGGTTTTGTGATATGCAACTCACCCAATATGGGAATCTGACGCTCGTATTTATGTTAGTATCTTACAATTGAAATTACATAATTAGACGTGTCCACTATTACACCTTTTCAATTTGTACGAGATGGGAACAGATGGATAGATTGGCTTTCAAAAAAAAAAAAAAAATTGACTAGAAGACAATCCTTTGCTAAAATATCTGCTAACTGAAGCCTAGTAGAAACATAATGAACGATAAGATCACCACAAGCAATACGCTCACGGATGAAATTTTAGTCACCTACAATCTGCTTGCTATGATCGCGATGAACTAGATTTGCTATGAGGTGTGTGGCATTGATGTTGTCACACAACACTTTTGTTGGAGCCGAGAGAGCAAAATTCAAATCACGAAGCAACTTGTGTATCCAGACAGTTTCAGTAACCATATAGGCAATTGTACGATACTCAGCTTCAATCAAAGACTTAGACACTGTAGGTTGTGTCTTGGAATAGCGAACAATGAGATTGGGACCAAAGAAGGCAGCGTACCCATAGTGGACTGATAATAATTCTTACACCTAGCCCTAGCAGCATCCGCGTAAGCAAAAATAGTGGACGAAACATAGCAAGACGAAGTAGAATACCATCAGCAAGCATGCCCTGTAAGTACCTGAAAATATGCTTAACATTAGAAAGATGAATAGTACAAGGACATGCATGAGATGGGAAACTACATGAACTACATATATGATATCAAGTCAAGTTATGGTGAAATATTGCAATGCACCTACCATACTTCTATACTCTATGGGATTGGCAAGTAACTCACCATCTAAGAGGATGAGAGATGTTCAAGCAACAACAGGAGTGTGCATAAGTTTGTAGATATGAAGATGAAATTTGCGAAGAACATCAAAAGTGTGTTTGTATTGAGAAAGAAAAACCTGCAAATCAAAATAGTGAAGATCTCCCAAATCTTTCATAGCAAACTCACGAAAGAGAAGAGTAATGAAGGAAAACAGCAGAGAGGAAGAGAGGAGGAGCTACCTGTTAAAATAATATCACCAACATAGAGAAGTAAAATAAGGATCTGGGTGTCAGAGTGAAAAATAAACATAGAGGGATCAATTGGCTACAAGTAAAACCATCTGTGAGTAAGAAACTACTGAAACGATGAAATCAAGCTCGAGGAGCTTGCTTCAACCCAGAAATAGCTCCTTAAGATAGCACACGTGAATGGGATTATGAGGAACAATAAAACCAGGGGCTGATGCATGTAAACTTGCTCCATAAAAATGCCATGAAGGAACAAATTCTTATCATCAAGTTGACATATAGGCCACTTATGAGTAATAGAAAGAGACAAAACAAGCCTAATGGTAGCAGGACGAATAATAGCAGAAAAAGTATCATGAAAATCAATACTTGCCTCCTGATGATTACCTGGAGCAACCAATATAGCTTTGTCATGTTACACAGTGCCATCAGACTTATATTCAATCTTATAGACCCACTTACCGGCCACTAAATTCTGAGAAGATGATGAGCAACTAGTTCCCACGTATTATTGGAAATTAGAGTATTAAACTGGCCACTTATGGCCTCCTTCCACTTGGAATTATGGACAACTTCCTGAAAAGAAGCAGCTTTCACCTTAGTACTATTAACAGTAAGGAACAAGATATGTCTGGGTTTGAAAATGCCTGACTTAGACCTAGTCTGCATAGGACAGACATTAGTAGGAACAAGACTCATGGTGGAAGACACAAAGGGAGGGGACGATGGGGATGCAGGGAAAAAAGGCAAGGTCAATGCCAAGGAGCTAGACGAACCCAGACCATAGTGAGCAGACAAGGAGTGATTCACAGGGGAGATGACCGGACTAGACACGACGTCCATGGGCAGAAGGGTAGAGGGAGCAGACACTGGAGTATCGAGGAGAAGAACCTGAGAGCTAGGAGATGGGGAGTGTTGCACAGGATTGACGAGGAAGAAATGGGAAAGGGATCCATGGTAGGCATGGGAACACCCACTAATGATTCACGCAATTCCAAGTCTGCAAGCAATGCGGGGAATGTGGTTCTCTCGAAAAATCATTTTCCACAGAAAAATTTTTTTTTAAGAAAACTGGACTTTCTTGTCACATTTTCCATCGTTTGTGAAAGATAATCATTTTCCGTGGAAAAAACAAATGTCAATTGAATCATTTAAGTTGTTAAAAATGTCGATTGAATTGTCATAGCAGAGATAAATGTTAAGCACTATGGAAGAATGTGGAGCTTAAAATTCATATTTGAGTTTCATTTAATATTTTCTATAGCATAATCAAGCTTCATTTGAATAGTTGAAATTGTTTTAGTGGCTAAAAACGTCAACTGAATTATTTAAGTGGTGAAAAATGTTGATTCAATTGTCGTGGCGAAGAAAAGTGTTAACCAAATGAAGAAATGCTGAACTCAAAATTTAGATTTGAGCTTGTTTTAATCTTTTATATCTAATGATAAAGTTTCGATCCAAACTGTGGAAATCATTTTAGTAACGAAAAATGTCTACTGAATTATTTAAATGGCATAAAATGTCAACTAAATTATCGTGTGCGGAGATGGATGTTGACCAAAATGAAGTAATGTTGACCTCAAAAACGAGAGTTGGGCTTTCTTTAATCTTTCCTGTCCAATAATCAACTTTTGATTCAAACTGTTGAAATGGTTTTACCGCAGAATAATTTCAACTGAATTGTTTAAGTGATCAAAAATAATATTGAGTGAACTGTCATGACATAAATAAATATTGGCTAGATAAAGCAACGTTAAGCTCAAAATCTAGATATGAGCTTATTTTAATTGTCCTTATCCAATAATCAAGTTTGAATCCAAATTGTTGAAATTATTTTATTGACCAAAAAGGCCAACTGAATTGTTTAAACGGCAAAAAATATCGATTAACGAAGATAAATATTGACCAAATGAATAAATGTTGAGCTAAAATTTTGAATCTGTACTTATTTTGAACTTTTCTATAAGATGATCAAGTTTCGATGCAAACCGTTAAAGTTGAATTTTGCACCTCAATTCTGTCTAACCATATCACCAAAACCGTTAAGGAGAAAAACCAAACTTCTTTTTTTCTCAAAATGAAAATCATTTTCCTCTATTAGGGTAAAATGATTTCCCTTCAAAAATAATTTTCCGTCCTTTACTTTGCTAAACAACAAAAAGTTAGAAAACTATTTTCTAAAAAAATTATTTTCCCTTTAACCAAAACACTACCTTTAAGATAATATTTAACGGTAGAAAGGACTGAGAAAAATCCCAAAGCAAAAGCATAGCATTGGATCCGATTCCAAATTTTTTTTGAAAGGCTCTACACACTCCCTCTTTTTATATGGACCGATAGCATAAGACCAGCAATAAACCGACAACATTGATCTGGATGGACGACTTTTTCTCTTGCTCATACTCCTTTCGTGATCACATGTTCACATACTAGGTGCTGACTTTAGCTTTGCTTGGTAGCTCCAAATTGCCCTGCCAACTACTTTAAAAGAGACGATGGCCTCCCGACAGACATCATTGCGCAATACCCACTGCCACTATAATATCCAAGTCGAGTATTGGTTCCCATGGCGTGGGTACCGGGTAGCGTATTTGCTTCACGCATGATACAATTAAGAGCCATTCCATATCCGCCCTTAATTGTCATCGACTTCACTAGCTTTTATTACTTTGAAACCTAATGATTCAATTGAACCAACTGCAACACATGTCTAATCAAGACCTAAAATTAAAAGATTAGCAAATTACACAAAAACAAAGCATTACCGACATTAACTAAACAACAATAGGCCATACTAACAGTTCTGCACAAAATTACTAAAATTATTAATCGTGAATAGATCCGTCCAAGCAAAAGGTTTGACATAGTAATATGGCTCCTACCCTCTAAAACTTGTTTAAATAAATATTAGTTTAAAGTTAATATCAAACTCTGAGGGTACATCTTGGTGCAATTAGAGTAAGAAATTTAAGAAAGCAAGCGTCCAAATGCCAAGCAAAAGATTTGATAACAGTGCTGCAAAACACTTGGAACTCTTTAAAGTCAAAGATGAAATGGAACTTAAAAAGAATGTAAAACAGCTCACAACTATCTATGAAGCAACTCCAGATTCGACTAAATCTTTGGACTTGTCTTCAATCCACAATTGTAACCAAGCCATAGCTTCTGTGCACTGGGTTAGCCACAAAACACTTGCAGAACACCTGCCAAATAACAAACATATGTGAACAAAACGTACTTCTGTAGTCATGACCAACAAAATTCGTACTACTACACATGCAGTCATTTTATCACTTGTAGGAGACACAAATTACTGAGCGGAAGGACTTCAAATTAGCTTTAGAAATTAGACACACATTACGATCTTCAGAGCTAGCTCTGATCCCCAGGTTTAACTATTTGTCAAATGTCAACCACCCAGCTGCACCAGGTGTGCTTGTCTTTTATGTCCTCCTCTGGCTTCCTCTACATAAGTTTACTAGTATTCTCAAATCTGTCAAAGCATTTTCAATTTATTTTTTTTTTCAGGCTCTCAGAGAACAACCTACACGCCTGTCAAATGCAAGCCTGTATACATCCCAATCCTTTCAGTCACTCCTCTTCAAAAAATCTTCCTAGTCCCCTACCAATGGAATCCGCAATGGGTTATTGTTTCTTCGGATTGACATACAATTTAGGAGCTTAGAAGGTGGAAGAATGGGACTACAGCTCAATCCATATTTGTGTTTGATGGGCTGACATTTGATTGTTAATTCAATCATCACAAGAGTCTTCCTGTTCTCTCATTACGTATGCTTCTCAACAGAAGATAAAGATTCCACTTGAGCAGGTAAGAATGTTACTCAATCCATCAAAGTTTCAGGACATCCCAA
Organism: Carnegiea gigantea; assembly: GCA_029747015.1. NCBI lineage: Eukaryota > Viridiplantae > Streptophyta > Magnoliopsida > Caryophyllales > Cactaceae > Carnegiea > Carnegiea gigantea. Next base: position 528,489 of record JAKOGI010000307.1, on the reverse strand, counting down.
AATGGAAAGGAGGCATTAGAAGGTCGGATAATGATAAGAGATCGGGTAGGAAAAAGGAAAGAAGGAAGACAACTAGAGAGAAAGATGGAAGAAAGGGATTGACATTTCAATGCTCAAATCAATATTTATTCAATAAGCAATGCTCAGTAATGGATAATAGATAATCATAATCTAAGACAGAACATCTATTTATAATAGCCTATAGACTTAGAATACGATTAGAAACTACCTAAACTAAATCTATGTAGAATAGGAAACTCGATATTACCTAGGCACTCCTAAATATTCTCATTTTGATTTATCCAAAATAGCCTATAAATAAACCTACGAAAATTAAATAAAAATATCAAAATACCATTAGTTTCCAAATATTAACATAAATCTTAGAATCCCAATACTAGACAGATTCCCTTTCTTCTTCATCCGCATCATTCTCTCCGAGTTGGAAAAAAAATCGCACTCGAGTTTTATAATGAGTTAGAATAAGAAAGTTGAAGCACAAATCCAACATCGATATGTAAAATAGGAAGAAAAATTCTTTGAATTTTTTCCATGAAAAGTAACCTCAAGAGAATCAGATGCAGATCTTTGACAACCACGAGATAGGAACTGATGATGCAGTCAATAGAATATACATCCTTATATATTATTTCGCTCAAAATTTGACTTTTTGCATTACAAGTTTCTTGAACTTCTATCTCTAGAGTGAAACTCCTAAACTTCAGTAGCTTCTGTAGTGGCCTCAGTAACCTCTGGCAGAGTTGTCAAAACTGAATCAGTAGGCTTTTCTTTTGTTTCTCCATGTACAATACGTTCTATATGATTAAGCTTCAGTACTCAAACAAGTTTTCGCTACTAAGTACTCAACCAGTTTTTGCTACTTAACTTTAAAAAGCAATTCTCTAAATTCATGCCACCTAGCGTCCATTCCTTTAGCAAACTTTAAAATATCCACAGTTCCTTTATGTAATGCTTCCATTTTTCTGTCGAGTTCTTCTAGTCCTTGTTCTATTGGTACCGAAAATTCCGTGTTGAAAGGCTCTTTCCCAACCTTAGTAGCTAGATCAGGGCTTTGCAGAGTAAACTCATATTCAATTATTACTTCATCCTCACTGTCATTGCTCTGAAGTTCTGGAAGCGGACCAACGGCACCAAGATTACTAAATTAGCTTAATGGGCTCTGCAACTAGGAAGATTTCTAGACTACACATGCCATAATTCCAATTCACAACAATCATCTTATATAGACTTTCCTTGAAGTTCATGAAAAGCTCTTCTTGCATCTCTCCTGTGACGCAAGCATGAAAATTAACTTACCACTTATATCTCATGAACTCTTCCACATATCCATACAGTGCGGACACTTCATAAAGAATCATCTTTGTTATCAGATATAATTGATGATGAATAAACACATGTAGCGTCCATTCTAGGTCATATCAAACTGTAGTAAAAATTATCATGTAACAGCACATAATCTAGCATGGAATAATGCAGCACGCATGAACAATGGAGCAGCAAACACCAGCTGCAACAAACGACCTGGGGTTCTAGCACAATTTTCAGACAGATCTGATTTTTTTTTTTCTTTTTCCCCCCGGTGTCAAAGATCAAAAACTTTTTCGCGCTAAAATCCGCAACAGGAGAACATATGGAAGAACATATGACCGGCGGCAGTTAGTGCTGGCAGCAGTTGCATGGTTTGGTGGCTGTGATGACATTGATGGCAGGTTGGGGGATTGAGGCTGGTGTCTGTGTAAGGCAGGGATGAGGATTCGAGAGTTTAAGACAGCAAGTTGTGGAAGTTGTGGTTTTCCCCTCTCACTGTTTCAAACCTTCAGCTTGGCTAGCGGCAAAATTTGGGATGTGGGTTAGCTTGGAATTGAGAACTTGCTCTAACACCAAGTTGGTAGAGAGCAGGCAAGAAAAAGGAGAAAAAGGAGAAATTTAGAGAGAAAGAGGAAAGAATGGGATTAGCGTCTCTGTAATCCAATCAATATTTATTCAATAATCAATATTCAGTAATGAATAACAGATAATCACAACCTAAGACAAAACATCTATTTATAATAGCTTATATAGTCAGAATACTATAAGGAACCTATCTAAACCAAACCTGTGTAGAATAGGAAACTGAATATTACCTAAATACTCCTAAAATATCCTTACTTTAATTCATCTAAAATAACCTATAAATAAACATACGAAAATTACATAAAAATATCAAAATATCATACGTTTTCAAACATCAAAAATAAATCCTAGAATCCTACTATTAGATAGATTCCCTTTCTTCCTCTTCCACATAAGATAATCATACGATTTAGCAACATCATATAATCATACGATTTAACAACATGAGCAGTGTTGTTTCATTAACTGTCTATTGTGATATACCGATACTCTTATACTTGCTCACTAAGTCTTAAATTAGCTACTCCACAACATAGTTACAGTTGAGCCACAACATCACTTTGATCAACTTGAGATCATTTTGGACGAGTCTGTGTAAAAGGACTTCCAGCGATTAGCACCCCCCCCCCCCTCTCTCTCCAGGCGCTTCTCTAGCTGGCCGGTGAAGTTCAGGGTGCCCGAAGTGGTCATCGGAGGCTTACCTGAGGTCCAGTGGACTTTGGGTCTCCGGGGGCCGCCGGCAGTCCCCTTTGCCCGCTGTCTTTGGGCTTTCTCGGGTCTCCCCTGTCGTTGTCGTTTTCTTTTTATCTGTGCGCCGATGGAGGGATACGGTGCTTTCCAGTCAAGGAGTTGGGTTGGCCGGCAGTTTATGTCACCGCCGGCAAGTTCTGTGGCGGTTTTCCGGTCGCCGGCGACTTTTCTGGCCACCGGTGTCTCTTAGGAATTTCCTCAAACCACTTTTTCCGATGCAGAATCAGTTGTTCTGTCCATTGGTGGTGCTATTGTCTCCGGCCAGCCATAGGTAAGTGGTTTTTTGTGTATTTCTCCTCGTTTTCTCCTTCCTGGGCAGTGTTTGGTAGTAGTGGGTTTTCTTCTTTTCATTTTGTGGAATTTCTTCCTCCGGCTACGTTGCATTGCCCCATCTCTGTGTCATGTATGCCTCTGTGAGGGTGGAAGGGAAGTTCCTGGGGTGGTGGAGGCCTTTTTTCTTTTAAAGTTGCTAGGGCAAGTAGAAGGAAAAGGTCATTTATTCGGTTGAGCTTTCAAGAATTTCGATGTGTAGTAGTACAAATGGTTCACTTTTGTTTCTCAAAGGGAGAACCATTGTGGTTGAAAACTTTTAGGGGAGGTCAAAGGTGTCTTTTGCTTCAACTGAGAAAGAATAGCAAAGGCAGATTCATTGTCCTCTCTCTTTTCATTGTCCTCTCTCTTTTGGGTAATGGTGGGCAGGCCAGGATAGTGATCTTTCCTGAGAGTGCTAAGGCAAATGGCTGATTTAGGGTGACAAAGATTCTTAGGGAGACTTTGATTGAGGGTCATAAGAAGCCATCTCCTCCACCAAGGAATGCTTCTATTCCCTATAGGTTTCCGGTGAGTAGGGATAGGTCTTTTGCTAATGTTGTTCGAGGTCATCTAAGTGGCTCCCCTATTTCACCTTTGATGGGGTGGAAGTGTAGGCATTGTGGTTCATGGGATGTTTGTGCAGCTGTGATTGGCGAAGAACATAATGTTAGTGATAATGTGTTGAAGCAGAAGGTCTCCTTCAAGGACAATGTTCATGATGCATTGTCCATGATGCGCGAGTGTCTGCTTGTACGAAAAGTAGTTCTAAGGAGTTTTTAGAGGCTTCTTATCCCTGTGTTAATCAATTCCAAGTGGTGAGAGATCTTGTGGAGAACTATCCCTCCTCTGATTGCGAGTGTAGCTCATACTGTAGTTCTCCGTGTGCCTCAAGGATCCCAAAATCACCTCTGAATGTGGAGAAGGAGCTGCATCCTGCAGCTCGTTCACCAGCTACAAGTGTGCTTGTTTACTCTCATAGGAAGAAGCTTCGAAAGACTAATCTCGTTGATGCTGGGTCGGGCTCTCCTATTATGCAAGAGGTGGGAGGCCCTTCTTTGTTTGAGGAAGTTCTGCATGAAGCCCACGGTCAACGTTTAGATGGTGTGGCTTTGCCCGGTTCTAGTTATTCAGAGAATGTTAGTGAAGGTTCTACGTGGGTCATGGAAAGAATGATCTTTTTTTGTAAGAAGAGGGGTCTAGCCATTGAAGGTAGAGAAATGGAGTTGCTCCCTTTTCTTGCATCACTAGAAGCAAATTGAATGAAAGGTGTTCATTTGATCGAAGAGAGTATGGGGGATGCAGCTGATAGGGATATGTTGTTTTCAGATGGGGCCAGTCGTTAATGTGCTTGTTTGGAATGTCAGGGGGCTCAATTGTCCAAATACGCAAGGGGATGTTAAGTGGGTGATGCGTACTTTTGCTTGCGATGTTGCCATTCTCCAAGAATCCAAGTTGGAGGTTGTTAGCCGTCCGATAGCAATTAGTCTGTAGGGTCGTCGCCGGATTGAATGGCTTTATTGACCTTCAGTGGGTCGCTCAAGAAGCATTATTGTCATTTGGGATCCTCAAGTCTTGGACCTTGGTGACTCTCGCATTGGACTGTTTTTTGTGTGTTGTGGGTTTAAGTCTTTGAAGGACAATTTTAAGTGGGGTCTGATTGGGGTATATGGGCCTAATGACGACTATATGCGATTGGCTTTATTTCAGGAATTGTCGTTCTTTATGTCTTCTTGTGACATTTTATAGTGTTTGAGTGGGGATTTTAATGTCATCAGGCTTCCTTCAGAGAGATCCCCAGGTGGTTGGTCATCTTGGGAATGAGAGAGATCTCTAGTTTTATCGATTCTTGCAATCTTATTGACCCTCCTTTAGAAGGTGCACGCTTTACTTTGTTTAACCCAAGGATTCAAAATGTGGTTTCGATCGCTATTTCAGTTTCGGTAGCGGTATGGCAAAATCACTCTAAAAGGACAGTCACGTTACATATCGCAGCTATCGCGGCATGAAAAAGCGGATCGCCCAACTGCAAAACCTTTCCAACGCAGCCGTTTCGTCACGGTTCGGCCGCATTTTGAATCCATGGTCTAACCATGAGGAGGTTCCTATGCTATCTCGCATTGACCGATTTCTCTTCTTGGTTGAGTGAGAAGATCACTTCCAGGGGGTTTATCAAGTTACCCTTCCGAAAATCACTTCGGACCATTTTCCCATTCTTCTGCGGGTTAGGGAAGTCTCTAAAGGCAGATGTTCTTTTAAATTCGAGAATATGTGGCTTGAGCCGGATGGCTTTAGTGACCTTGTCAAATCTATTTGGGATGAACTGGATGTTACGTGCCCCTCGAGTTTTATTTCGGCAAAGGAACTCAACTTTTTGAAGACCATACTTAAATAGTGGAACAGGGAAGTGTTTGGCCATTTAGAGTTTAAGATGGCTAGTCTGGTGGAAAAAGTGAAGCTCTTAGATGAGGAGCAGCAATAGTCTCTCTCATGGGCGGATAGATTTGAAAGATTGGGAGTTAAAAAAGAGCTCTCTATGGTGTGAAGATCCATTGATATTTATTGGCGCCAAAGAACAAAGCAATAGTGGATTGAGGATGGTGATCGAAATACCAAATTTTTCCACCAGGTGGAAATAGGAGAAAGAAAGTTTAATGATATTCACAAAACTAAAGTGGATGACGAGCTTTATGTTGATGCCGCCTCGGTCAATAATGCGATTGTTCACTTCTATGAGAATCTGTATCATGAAGATCAACCATCAAGGATTTTTCTTGATGGTATCGCTTTTGCCTCTATTAGCCTTCATGATGCTAGGGATCTTGAAAAAGATTTTATTAAAGATGAAGTTTGGAATGCCATCTCTGAGTTAGGCAACGAGAAAGCTCCAGGGTCAAACGGTTTCAATATAGCCTTTTTTCAGCATTGTTGGTCTATTGTCAAGGGGGAGATTAGGGGATTTTTTGCTGACTTCATAATAAAGGTGTTTTTGAGAAAAGTTTAAATGTTACTTTCATTACTTTGATGCCCAAAGTGACTGGTGTAGATGGTATTAAGTCTTTTAGACCCATCAGTTTAGTAGGAAGTGTATATAAGATTCTTGCCTCAATCCTCGCTTCAAGATTGCGGAAAGTTGTTGAAAAAATTGTGGGTCCCTCGCATCAAGCTTTTGTTCCTGGTCGTCAAATTTTGAATGCTGCTTTGATTGCTAATGAGTGCATTGATTCTTATATTAGATCTGGGATTTCTGGTATCCTATGCAACCTTGACATTTTGAAGGCTTATGATCATGTCTTTTGGAGTTCCCTTTTGGCTATTCTTAAGAAAATGGGCTTTCCTAACAAGTGGAGGAAATGAATCTCTTTTTGTATTTCCACTGTGCGCTTCTCTATCTTAATTAATAGTGAAGCATCTTATTTTCTCACGCTCAAGAGTAAGGCAAGGTAACTCGTTGTCGCCTTTATTGTTCATTTTGGTTATGTAGACTCTCAATAAGTTGGTGATTAACGCAGCTGAGGAAGGTTTCTTGAATGACTTTCATATTAGCAACCCTCATTCCAAGGGTTTGTTGATATCCCATTTGCTCTTTGCCGACGATGCCCTTGTTTTTTGTAAGCCGGACAAGAGTATTTGGTTTACTTAAGGTGTATCCGTTTGCTATTTGAAGCTATATCTGGACTAAGGGTCAACCTTTCCAAGAGTGCACTAATTCCCGTTGGTGACGTGCCTAATGTTCATGTGTTGGCCCATTTCTTTGGGTGTGGAGTTGATCATCTGCCTTCTTCATACCTTGGTCTTCCTCTTGGTGCTCCTTATAAAAGCATAGCGATTTGGGACCCACTTGTTGAGAGATTTCATAAGAGATTGGCAGGCTGGAAGTCTAAACTTTTGTCTAGAGGGGGTAGATTGACCCTTTTGAAAAGCACTTTGTGTAGTCTGTCTATCTACTTCATGTCTTCTCATCTAGCATTGCTAGTCGGTTAGAGAAAACCATGAGAGATTTTCTTTGGAATTCCAATGAAAATGATAACAGCCTCCACTGGGTCAATTGGAATGATGAATGTCGTCCTAAACCACAAGGAGGACTTGGCATAAGACCTCTTCGTGTTATGAACGAAGCTTTGAGGACCAAATGGCTGAGGAGGTTTGCAAAGGAGGATGATGCCATGTGAAAAAATGTGATCAAGGCAAAATATGGGATAGATGAGTTAGGTTGGTGGAGTAAGAAGAGTTCTTATCTTCACGGTGCCAGTTGTTGAAAATTTATCTTAGCAGGTCTTAAGCATTTCAAATCTTTAGTGCATTTTGAGGCGAATGATGGCCCAAGAGTGTTATTTTGGCATGATGTTTGGTGTGGGGATCAACCTTTAAAGACTCTTTTTCCCGATCTTTCTAGGATGGGTCGTTAGAAGTATGCCACGATAAAAGAAGTGAATGGTGACATTAGTCATTGGACTTTGACCTTTCTGAGGAGTCTTAATGATTGGAAAGAGGAAACTATTTGTAATTTGTCAGCCGTACTTGCTGGCAAAGAGGTGCTATCCCAAGGTAAGGATAAGATTGTGTAGCCACTAAACTCTAAGGGATCCTTTAGTGTCAAGAGTTTTTGTTCCACATAATTTGAAGCCTTGGATGGTTGTGATTTTGCTGCTAAGTCCATTTGAAAGTCTAAAACTCCCACAAAAGTGTGTTTCTTTGCTTGGGCAACCACCTTAGGTAAGATTCCCACGGATGACGTGCTTAAGAGAGGAAATTTTAGAGGTCCACGTAGATGCTCCATGTGTTTGGAGGAGGAAGAAACTCTGGATCATCTCCTTGTACATTGTCGGTGGGTTTTTTCGCTTTGGGATTTATCTCTCTCTCTAATGGACATTAGTTGGATTCAACCTTCTAATGCAAGAGATGTGCTAGCGACTTGGAGGAGAAGGATGAAGAAGGTTTGGGTCCTTAGAGTTTGGAACATGGTTTCTTTAGCTATTTAGTGGGCTACTTGGAAGGAGAGAAATCGTCGTATTTTTTAAGACAAAGTCTTGTCGTTTCAAGATTCCAAACTCTATTTTTTAAGGTTGTTGTATAGTTGGAGTGTGGGGCTTAGTAGTAACAAATATTTAAATTTTTTGGCTTTTATCGATTGCATTATGGATGAGAGCTTAAGCGCATAATGTTTTTGTATTGCCCCTTTTGTACATGAGTGACATTCCCTTGGTGTCCATTTAATATACCTCTTTGATTACTTACCCCCAAAAAAAAAAAAAAAAATCAACTTGAGATCATCCAATAAATGAATGTGGAAAGATGTCATCATTGGTTCAATCTCCCAAAGTATTTCAAGGAACAACCTCATTAGCATGCATTTTAAGAAACAACTTTCAAAGTAGACCTAAGGAGGTGAAAGTATGAGAAAACGAACTCCTTAATAAAGAACTAATCAAACCTAAAAATTATGTGAAATTGGTAACTGTGATAAACAAATAAGAGGAAAAATAAAGTGCTAAATTGGATAATATAAGATGATTCCCAACATTTTGGAAGAGTTTCTTAGGTTACAATCACCAAAGAGAGCTTCTGGGAAGCTCATGGAGATCGGACTTGGGCATGCAAAATGGAATAAGGGCTCCTCAAATGAAAAGATATTGATGTATATGCATCTACAACATGTTCTGACCTTTTCTATGAGATGGAGGGACCAAAATGATGATGAATGAAGCCTTGATCTCAGAAAAATACAGCTCACTAAGCAAATCATAGACAACACTTCCCAGAATGATGAATGGAGGAGGCTTTAATCAGAGCATAAATAAGGAGTTACGTATTACTGGGGGCTTGGACCAAAATTGGCATGCTCTTGCATGTGGGAAAGTACCCAAGAAGGATAAGATGCTTGGATAGATTAGTCCTCGGATAGATTAGTCATTTTTGTATAACAGTTGCCCTAGGGCACAACTCCAAGGAATTGAAGCAGAAGCGTGGAAAGGTAGATAAAGTGTCAATTGTTCTACTGGAATCTTCAGATGTCTGTATTCATGAGAGAGTAAGCCACAGTGCAAGTAGAAAAAGCTGCTTGAAATTTAAGCTTACAATGCTGTCCTTATAAGAAGCCATCCAAAATGAATGTCATTCTGAACATAGTAACTCCCTCATTTGTTAACAGAACAATGGTCTGTCAGATTGCCATGATAATGAATCTGCTCTACACTAGTTGCTTGAAAATTTTTATTTTTACACTAGTAATATTCAATTCTGATCTGAGAATGGTCGGCTGGGGTTTTCCAAAGAAGCAGAGGAGCAAGGATCATGATTCATCATGTGTATTCATTTTCCATCTTCTGATCAACAAAAACAATGCAATAAAATAAAATAGAAAGTTCAAGGAACAAATGGCAATATTACCTAGCAATGCATAAGATCAAACTATTGTTGCACAATCTTCATCATAATCTGACATCAGTTGTCCATGTACCTTGGACGCTAGGGTGTTTGGTAACATGCCTTGTCTTCAACTTCAAGACTTTTCTTCCTAATGCATTCCTCAACCTGGTTGCATGCAACTGTATGTCTTCTGGAGTCATGTTCTTCACACAAACCACCCGCTCATTCTTGTTCTCTACTCATTTGACAGGGAGACAAAAGGAACCTATCAGGCATTTGCCAAGGTAGTGCCCATGACAGGTACAACGAGAGAGTAGGATACAAGAAAAAAGGAGGGGGGGTTCTTATTATTGTAATAGACTGTTCTTTTAATCAGCCAAACAGGATAATTTATGGTTAAGAAAACCTGATCAAAACTGCTTTAACAATAATGCTGCATGTTTGGAATTTATATCTACAAAGTTTAAATGCACCAGACCTGAACAGCATAATTGCAACTAATATTTTTGCGTACAATTCTGCATCTTGCACTTTTTACAGTGAGTACAGAAGAGATCTTTGTGCTCCTCCATACTTCATAGATAGATTCCAAATGAATAAAAAATGTCAAAAGGGATGCAGTTACAGGTTATGTGTGCATAAACATACACACGTGTGAGACAGAGAGAGCAAGAGAAAGTATTATTACGATAGAGCCCTTTCAAATGAGGATGCTGGCCACGATTAAGCTCAGTTACAACTTCGAGCTGGGGATTGCTTTCTGTAAATGCTGGCAGATTATTTTCCATGAAGGCCCTGCAATTATAATCAGTAGCGCATTACATGCTAGAAAGGAGCATCCAAGCTCGCCCACGAGAAACAGTGAACAGTGAGTTCTAACAAGCGAACAATAAAGTCAAGACAAACTGAAATGCCAGCAACACTGGAATTCTGTGGTGGAGATGAAATGACCATTGACCAATGCTGGTTTCTTGTCCATGTTGAAGGAAGGAGATATTCGCAAGAGCACCAAGCATCATTTTCATACATGAGAGATAATTGACGTCCAATGGAGCATTATATTGAAGAGAAAATGGCAAATGGTAAAATATTACAATTCTATGAAGATTCCTAGCCAAGAGAGCAATTATTTCCAATCATTGGCAAGGGAAAGAAGAGTAATAAGAAAAACCCAAAATAGAGGCTATAAGAAGTTGGAAAAATATGAATCCAACCAGCTCAATCTCTCTTTTCTTTTTTTTTTTTAAAAAACATGTCTCAGCTTCTGCAGCTATGCACTTACACTGCCCTTAAAACAGCTAAAATTAGGTATCAATCCATGCTTCTCGTTGTTTCACATTTATCCTTATCCAAGTGTAAAAACATGAGCAAGGACTTAATCTACCAACTCTGATTAACATAATACCAAAATCCCTGCATTATTGAATAGAACCTTAGGAAGTAGAGCTCATGGCTGAAACAAAATCGCCAATTCTTAAAACCATGACAGCTACATCATGACAATGAGCCAAGCGAACAACTATTGCACTAGACAACTAGATGCAGCAAGCACTTGCTAGCCTAGTCCTTACCGGTTTCAAATGGAAGGAATTTGAGGAAAGATCAAATAGACACAAAACTTGCATATTTATAACTCAGCTAGATCATAGAAAGACAGATTTTATATGAAAGTTATCTATTAATGGATAGCGGAGAAGGCAGGGGAAGAAGAAATTAACAGAAACTCCCCTTTCCTTCCCTAAAGCAAGCATTTTTGTAACAGATTGACGGGTTTGTGGCCTATGGCTGTGTTACTTGAACAACAATCAATTTGACAAGTAAGCCACTACATTTCCCTGAGATCTTGGCTTCTAAGATCAGAAACAATCCCTGACAGAAACAGGAACATAGTGCAATATGATTCACATATTTAGAATGCCAATCTTATCGACAATGGGAGGGTATATCTGTTTATCATGTTCTTGGGTTAAAATCTCATGCCCTCAACTTAGTAGGTGTAGTTTAGCCTTCCTTCCTATACACTAGCTTTCCTGATATTTTATTGGCCATGAGGATAACTTTAGAAGGCTCATCGGATTGTACAAAGATAGAAAGGTAGATCTTCATATGATGTTCACTGACTTGGAAAAGGCATATGATAGAGTTCCGCATAAAGTGCTATGGAGATGCTTGGAAAAGAAAGAAGTGTCACCTGTGTATATTCGAGTTATTAAAATATGTATGAGGGAGGTATAACAGGTGTTAAAATGCCAGAAGGGGTTACCGATGACTTCTACGCTGGTTTGGGCCTGCATTAGGATTCCTCTTTAAGCCCTTTTCTTTTCACTATAATTATGGATGAACTTATAAAAGGGATTCAAGATGAGTTACCATAAAGTATGTTATTCGCAACTGACATTGTTATTATTGATGAGACCAGAGAGGAAGTTCATGGCAAGTTCAAGCATTGGAGACATACACTTGAAGACCTACATTGTTGTTTAAGCGAAAGCGAAGATGCGATGGGAGAAGTCAATATTGATGGGGTGACGATACCAAAGGTCAAGAAGTTTAAATATTTAGGCTCAATTATTCAACAGAAATGAGATATTGATGAAGACATTAACCATCGCATAAAGTGGGTTGGCAAAAATGAAAGCATGCTTCAGGTGATAAGAGGATTTCTGTAGAATTAAAAGGCAAAATTTATCGTATGGTAGTTAGACCTACTGTGTTGTATGCATCGGAGTGTTGACCTATAAAAAAGACACAGGTTCAAAGGTTAATGGTAGCAGAGATGAAAATGACTAGATGGATGTGTGGTCATACGAGAATGGATAGAATTTGAAATGGAGTAATTAGAGACTTAGTTAAAGTGGCTCCCATCGAAGGTAAATTGAGAGAAACAAGACTCAGATGATTTGGCCATGTGAAGAGGAACACGGACACTTCAGTGAGGAGATGTGAGAGAATTAACATCTCCGAAGGTAAAAGAGGGAGAGGACAACCAAAGAAAAATTTGGACGAGGTGATTAGAGAAGACGTGAAAGTTATAGAGTTAACGGAGGACATGGCCCAAGATAGGAGATTATGGCGGAATAAGATTAAAATCTTAGATCATAGAGAGTTAGCCTCGTAGTTGTCTCTTGGTTGCAGTAGGGTACGTTTGGTTGTAGTTTTTTCGTATGTCGTATTTGTATGCAAGTAGTACATGCATCTGAGAAGAGACATTGTTTGCCTACGTTTGTTTGTTAAGGTAAAGTACATTTCCCTGTTATGTTATACTTATATTAACATAGTTACTACCACCTGATTTATTAGTATTTCTTAACTCATTCCCTATTACTTATCGTTAATTTTTCTCCATAAACGTTTTTACAAAATCATTCTTCTACAAAAGGTTTTCATAAAATCTTGTTTCGTAGGTCTCTTGGAATCAGCCTCTCTACGGGTCGGGATGTCGGTAGAGGTAAGGCTGCCTACATCTGGATCTCCCCAAATCCTGCGAAAACGGTACCCACACTGGGAGGTATTGTTTGTTGTTGTTGAGGATCACTTACCGTCCACCCCGTGCAATATCCTTCATCTTTCATACTCTGCAAGTTTATGCCTAAGAATAACCATGCTGCCTGCTGAGAGATGTATACAACACCTTTTATAGTTACAAATGCACAAAAACTTTCTTCCCAAGCCTGTGCATACCTTCTGAAATTCTGAATTCTTCCCATATATACTTCTTAGCAATGATCAAACTGACCGCATTAAGCATATCGCCTTCAAAGCCTCGAACATTCTCACTGTGAAGATTTTTCCCTCTTAAGAGTTCCAACAGGCAAAATGAACAGAATCAGAAACAGTTGTACCTAAATACCCGAGTGTGACTTGGTATCTAGTGATCACTAAACTCTTGATATCTTGTTTCACATTTAAAATAAACCTTTATTTTGCTTCCCACGAAACCAGAAGCATCAAAACCCACTTATGCTGATACAGTAGAGGATTGAACCATCACCATTTTACTAAAGCAACTACTTACATAGTAACCTAACCATCACTTCTCGAATGCTTGATATCGAGTAATAACAACTATCTAAAGCTGAATACATTGGACAAGTAAATGTTGTGTTGAAGTAAAGGCTCCTATGCGAATCGTCTCAAAGCCTCCACT